>APFE031465115.1:39807-94017 GCA_000404065.3 Pinus taeda | reverse complement strand
ACCAGATCAGGATAGCCTTAGAGGACCAGGACAAAACCACTTTTACTTGTCCTTGGGGCACCTATGCTTATAATGTTTTACCATCTGGACTTTGCAATGCTCCAGCTACATTTCAGAGAGCTACATTAGCTATTTTTGCTGATTTAGTTCATGATTGTGTTGAATTTTATATGGATGATTTTTTAGTGTATAGTGATTCATTTGAGCATGCATTAATGAATCTTGAAAAAGTTTTGAAGGGATGTATTGAAGCTAATCTGTCCATAAGCAACGAAAAGTGTTTTATGATGTTAAATGAAGGGATAGTATTAGGACACTGTATTTCTTCTCAAGGCATTAAAGTTGATCCATCGAAAATCCAGATCGTTTGTCGATTTTCCAATTCCGAAGACTAAAAAGGAGGTAAGAAGTTTTCTTGGGTATGCAAGATATTACAGAAGGTTTATTGAACATTTTAGTAGAATAGATTTACCTTTTTTAAGCTTCTAGCCAAAGATGCAGCTTTGAACTGGAATGATAATTGTTAGCAACCATTTGGAACACTCAAAGAAAAGTTATCAACCACACCAGTCTTAAAAGGACCTAACTGGAACCTACAATCTCACATCTTTACAGATGCATATGATACTACAGCAGGTGCCTCATTAGGCTAAAAAGGGGAGTCTTGACATTATGCCATCTATTTCATTAGTAAAAATCTAACACCTGTAGAATTAAATTACACAGTCATAGAAAAAGAAATGCTTGCAGTCATACATGTTGTGAATAAATTCGGACATTATATAACTGGTTATGAGGTTTTTGTACATATTGACCTTTCTGCCATTAAGCATTTAATGAATAAACCAACAACTAGTCGCAGAGTTACCAGATGGTTGTTATTGTTACAGGAATTTAACATCACAATGCTCGATAGACCAGGTAAGGAGAATCAGGTGGCAGATTTTCTTTCTAGACTGCAAAATCAAGGTGAGGTTGTTTCGGTTGAAGATTCTTTTCCAGATGAAAATTTATTTGTAATTCCAATAGTGAATCCTTGGTATGCTGACTTGGCCAATTATTTGTCCATAGGAAGAACACCTCCATATTTTACTCCAAAGAAAAAGAAGAGGCTAATCAAACAAAGTGCTTGATACTCATGGGTTAATGGTGATTTATTTTACACTGGTTATGATATGATTATTAGACAATGTGTAAGAAATGATGAAATAATTGATATTTTAAAATCTTGCCATGATGAACCATGTGGTGGGAATTTTGCAGCTAAACGAACAACATTCAAGATTCTTAGTCTTGGATACTACTCACCATCTATTTTTAAGGATTCCAAGAAGTACGTGAAGAGTTGTGATAGTTGTCAATGAATGGGTAGGCCAACAGCTACATATGAGATACCACTTTAGCCTCAAGTACACCTAGAGCCATTTGAAAAATGGGGTCTAGATTTCATAGGACCCATCAATCCAACTTCCAATAGTAAGAAGTACATCCTAGTATGTACTAATTACATCACAAAATGGGCTGAAGCCAAAGCACTAGTCCGAGCAACTAAACAAATGGTGGTAAACTTCCTTTTTGAAGAAATTTTTGTAATGTATGGAGTACCAAGGGAGATAGTAACAAATCAAGGTACTCAGTTTACTTCAACGTTAGTTAAGGACATCACAGAAAAATATCAAATCAAGCACAAAAGAAGCACACCTTACCATCCACAAGCCTATAGCCAGGTGGAATCCACAAATAAAACATTGGAAGGAATTATCACTAAGACCATAGCAATGAATAGAAATAATTGGGAGGAGAAGCTCAAAGATGCACTCTGGGCTTATAGAATCACGTGGAAGAATACTACAGGATTTAGACCATATTAGTTGGTGTATGGAAAAGAGGTAATGCTTCCTATTGAGTTTCAAATACATACTTTTAAGATGGCTGTAGATTTAGGAATTGATCTTAATGAAGCACAACAAGAAAGAATTCAGCAGTTGAACCAGCTAGATGAAATGAGGCAGGAAGCGAAGGAGACAACACTCCTCATCCAGAGACAAAGGAAGCAGTGGCATGATGCACATATCAAAAAGAAACAGTTCAAAGAAGGAGACTGGGCTTTACTCTTTGACTCTAAATTCAAAGATGATAAAGCCAAATTTACCACACATTGGATGGGCCCATATGAAATAGTTCAAGTTTATGAGAATGGGTCAGTCAAGCTTACTACCATTGATGGAGAAGGTCACCCCTTTCTTGTCAATGGCCGTAGGTTGAAACTCTATCATAAGCCCATCACCAAGGAGGATTTTCTTCAAACTGTATCTCAGCAAAGGGAGGTTGAGATATTGTAGCCTTCAACTGTAGTATCTCTACCTTAGTTAATTTCATTTCAATTTAGAAATTTAAAAAAGAAAAGTAATAATGGTTTAGATGTGAAAACCTCACTCTGGCACACTCTAACCCAGAATTCTTACTTGAAAACCAATTCTTTGGCTGGTAAGAATTCCTTGTTCTTTTTGTTTCCTCTTGATTCATCGATTCAATAATGACTTGAGGACAATTCATAGCTTTAGTGGGAGAGAAGCATCAACATTTTTCTTTTTCTCATCTTATCTCCACATTGTAAATTCTCAGAGATTTTGTTTCAGCACTTCAGTATTTCAATAAAGAAGTTGTTTTTGTCTTTTTTCTAATTCAAGGGACCTGTTTAAGCACTATGCAGTGGGACCTATTTAGAAGACCATGTTACCAGCACCAACATTAGAGGGACATGTTCAACAAACATCAAAGGGACCTGTTAGAGATTGTTATCTCAAGCTAGAGACTTCAGCAAAGCTTCAACAAAGTTTCAACAGAGATTTAAAGGGTGCTTGTCACCGAGGCTCCATCAAACACCAAAGATCAAGGAAGCTGCACACATATAGTTATTTTCTAGGGCTCAAAGAAGCTACACAAACATTCTCTAGATCTCAGAGGGACCTGTTATGGACAACAAAGATTAGTCATATCTGAACAAGAAAGACCAGTCCTACCTATGCATGCCAACTCAACTCTTGATCAACCAATAAAAGTGTAATATATTTTTATAATTTTTATTTTTAACATTTAAATTCTTAGATTATTTTAGTGTTAAATTTGATGACTATGAATGCTTATGATCAATTTCAAAAACACCTATACATCCATCACCCTTTCCATATTCCTAATTCCTATTATTTCCCAATGCTCTAGCCTATCCCCATACTCCTCCTACGATTTTTTTAAATCTTCTATTATACCACCCTCCCAGCCTTGTTGTTAACTCCTCATCGGCATTCAAACCTTACAATCGGTCTAGCATCTCCCTAATCAGCCAAGAACCAATGAGCAAGGGACATGTGGTGAACTATTGGAAAGCCAAATGTTACACGATTTCATTCATTGTCTTTGAATCGACGAAGTTATAACATGATCGTTCGACCAAGTCGACTCATGAAAACAACTATCCGTTATTATACTCCACTAATCCATACATGCTTATGGTGTTCTCATGATGGTACTCATACGACCCAGCACAGATACTCCTCTATCATTGAAATATGAATACGCTTTGTTATTATTATAGTGAATTGGGTCAAGTCGGTTGTTAAAATTCCATTTCATTCTCAGTTGTAAAAAAGGACATTCCATACTAGCAATTCAAGTGTTTTGATTTCAAAAACAAAGGTCGAGAACAATAAGTGCTACGAAAGGAAAGCATAGTAATTGGGCCCACAAGTTTTCACCTCCGCCATAATTCAAGGACAGTCATCCAATCGCTGCTTAAGCCATTGAAGGAGCTGATCTCGAAGAACAGAGGGTGCTACCAGGTCAGTTGTGTGGAGCGAAAAAAGAAGGTAACAAACAAAAATACCCTTGTTAAATTATTAAGCATAAACGAAGAGGGTTAGAGCAGGAGTTTCTCTGTCAAAATGACTAATAGAGTAGAGCCAAACATATTTGATAGTTATGAGTACCACAATGACTATATTGCAATTTTAAGAGAAAAACAATGGCTACACTTCTTGGAAAAGTTTAATGGGATCAATGAGGAAGTAACTAAACAGTTTGACTTTACATTTAATGGAGAGAAAGCATTGATAGGCAATTTCTCATTTAGGATCTCAGAAGACAGCATAGCATAATGCTTGGGGATCAGCCCAGAAGGAGAAAAATACTTCAAAACAAAACAATTCAAGGAAAAATCATGGACCCAATTCATGTCCAGGTCCAGGGTTTCATCTATTAACTAGAAGAAGGGTGTCCCTAGGAGCTGGCTGATGCATCCATGGGACGAAATGGTGTATATCATTCAGAAATTTGTTACGTGTGACGGTCATTACAACATAGTCTATTTATACCACATCAAACTCCTTTTACATTTAAAACGGCAGTGCACCATTAGTTTACCATATTTCCTCTTGCAGAGCTTGACCAAGATGTCAAAAACTATCCAAAAGAAAAAGGGTAAGGAGGACAAAAGCTTGGATCATTTCAGGTTAATTAAAATTCTCATTTAATTTGAAGTGCAGAAAAGGGGAAAGACATGGAAGGAATTTCTGGTTGCCAATCAAATCAAAGATGGAGAGGATGAGCAAGAACAACAAGAGTACTCAGGATTTATGCTTGACATTGATGAAGAGATACCTGTGCACAAATCAAGCAATGTCCCTCCACCTAGTAGTAGTGTGAGGACGAGAAAGATGAGACAAGAGGCTGCTCAGAAAATGGAGCAAGATAAAATTTTCACTACTTATACAAGAAGATCCAGGAGAGCACAAAAGACCCAACCACCAGAAGATCAACCAGAATCAAATGCAAATGCACCAATGGACATTGAGAGTAGTGCTCACCCATAGCCTGGACCAGAAGCCAAAATGGAGGTTGAGAGCAACAATAGGCAAGGAAAAGAGTCACCACCTACAATCAAGAAACAAAGGAGGCTAGAGAAACAAATTGAAAAGTTAAAAGAAGAACTGATGGAGGCCAACGTGCTGGAGAAAGTCATTAAGAGGGAGAACGAAATGTTGAAAACTTAGAGTAAGAAAAACCAGCAAAAGAATGAGAAGCTCAAGGATCAAACCAAAGAGCTCAAGGCTGAACAAACTGACATTTGCAAGTGGGAAACCAAATAGTATACTCAAAAGAAAGCCCTCAAGGAGAAATACAAGAATTTGAGGCATGAGCTCCACATTCAGAAAGATGCCCAAGCTAAGAAGAACATAGATGCATAGTTAGAGGCAGCAGAGGTACAGGCGGGAATAGAGTATAGAGGTAGCACATCACGGTTAGCATGAGGACATGCTAAATCATTAAGCTTGGGGGAGATGTTGGTACCATTCCATTACCATCTTTTTCTTCTAGAAACACCATCATTTGTCTATATTTTTCCTCCATAGACCCCTTATATCCATCGAAATTGATTAACTAATAGCATTATAGTTGTTAGTTTACATTAAAGTTAATTTATGAATTTTTATGTTAGAAATTAGGAATTTCCAACAAAAATATTACAAGAAGTCAGAACATCCTGTAAATGGTTTATCATCTGACACGTGGCATGAAAAGCAAGCCAAAGCAATGGATAGGAACAAGACCTGGAATGTACATGCATGGTGAAAAATCAATTCTACAGCAAATTAAAAGCTCCTGGTTATGCGGTCAACGCTGGTCAAACCCCAGCCTTTTGGTTACAAAGGCAGTAAAAAGCCATGGTTTCCCAAACCGGTTTCGTTTTGTTTTTTTTGGAAATCAGTTTAGATTAGAAATGACCAAAAATCAATCCATTGTAAAAGTAGAAACATCTGATTAATGAATGTACATTTAATTTAGATAGGGACAGGCAGATAAAGACTGCATATTATTTTGTTTTCAAGAACAGTTACGATTATTATCTCTGTGTATTGTTTGAGAACATAACTCTTATATGTGATTGCAATCTTCAGCACTTAAATATAGTCACGGTTTTACTCCAGCAATGTTTATGTGTTAATACTCTCGTTGCTTGAGTTTACTTCAGTGTGCCATTTAAACGTGGACGGGCCCTACGTGGATTGGTATATTGTTAGTTTCATTTCCTTAGCAGTTTTTTGAATTTGAATAGAATGCATAGTGTTTAGTGTTATTTCCATGTTTATGACTTTGTCGGTTTGATTAGAAATTCTCACAAATGGTATTTATGCTGACAGCTTGAAGATTTTATCATTAGATCATTGAACCATATCTTGTAAGAGATTTGATCCATCGTTAGATTTTAAAGCATCTCCATGGACTCCGTTTTCATGCATTTAAAATTCAGCGTGCTTTTGATTTCTCATGAATGCTTAAGTGCTAACTAGACAGAGCTTTTGTGCATAGCATCCTTGTAAGAGGATTAAAATCTCAGTCTAGCAATATGTTGTACCCTTAGGATAGTTAGATAAATTAGGTGAACTGAGTGTTAAGTAAGAGGAAACATATCTGAACCTCTTGTAAAGGAGTACTGTAGCCTATTACAACAAACACTTAGTTAGGAATCCTTCATGTCTATAGACTTTAGACGCATGCCTCGAAGTTTACTTACCTTGGTTGATAATAAATCTAGTCTAATCTAGCACCCTAGATTGGCCACTACAGTCTTCCTTTCATTTTGAAAAGAAATTGTTGAAGTGTCGCTTTGAAGAAAATAGTTCAGATCTATAATTATTTTTCCTTTTTGGCATTCTCACATTAAGGAAACGAAAAGCAAATACATGCATGTGCATTTGCATTTAGACTGCATGCATAAAATGATTTAGGTAAAGTTCATTTAGTGTGTGCTCTTTGCTCTCTTTTGAAAGAATTGTACTCTTCTTTCCTTAGTAGCTAGGATTTTCATTGCTAAAAGAAAACAAATGTCTTTTTATTATTTTAGATTGCATATTTAGGAATTTTACATCTACATCACATGGTGAACCTTGAAAGACAAACTTCTAAGAAAGATCAACTCTAAAATAAACCTCAATGAACATAACAATTCTTTGGAACCTAATGCAACACATCTAGAGGTCTAGGCTAGAGACGTGTTCCAATGTCGTAAAACCTGGTAACTATCATTTTCATCGAAGGTTGGGTGATTCCTCCTCTTTGATACGATAATTGATAGTATGGACTTGTGCTCCCCCTAACGTCGAGTATATATTGGGAGACCACAATATTTTGATATCCTTTATCCATAGGAAGTCGTATCTGCCACCCTATTGATCGCAATGCACTAAACACAGCATTTGGGAAGATTGACTGCCATACATAAGTCCTTGGTAATTTCTCTTTAATTTACCACCAAGATGTATTTTGTAGTTTTGCGATTGCTTTGGTAATCCCTCTATCTAGATTGCTAGAGTACTCACTTTCATTCCTTTTCGACTCCTTAAAAGAAAAGATCCATTTGAGCACTTGTCACTTCAGGCTCATTAAAAATCGAAGGCGACTAGAGTCATCTTTAGCTTTTTCTCGTCTCTTAA
Organism: Pinus taeda; assembly: GCA_000404065.3. Classification (NCBI taxonomy): domain Eukaryota; kingdom Viridiplantae; phylum Streptophyta; class Pinopsida; order Pinales; family Pinaceae; genus Pinus; species Pinus taeda. The sequence goes on along the minus strand of APFE031465115.1, from coordinate 86,527 downwards.
AAATTGAAAAAGAAAATTTGTGTCAAAGCGTCATTAAAATTTCTTTAATTCAGAATAACATTTCCCCTTTTTAATTTTGACTTGATCAAGTAATATGAGATCATGGAAGAAAGTCAATCAAAACCCCGTGATTTGTGGAGGCTAGCGAGTCAACCGTCTTTGACTCCAGAGACAAACCATTCCGAGCAAAATCGTTTCATTTAACTGAGTCTACCTCTCCTAGCTTATTTGAAACTTGTGTTTCAAAATAATCAGAGACTATAGCTACTCCAATCATTTCTCGTACATCTGTCATAGAAGAAGCTCCGCAGTTACAAGAGGACATTAGAACTGATCCTAGTGTAATAGTAGACACTTCTATACCTGAAACAACTCCATCTAGGGCTGATCTGGAAATTGAAGTTCACTTACCTGAACATCTGGAGGTTGAATTCTAGAATTCAGAAGGTGTCGCTCCTCCAATATCTATCACTGCAGAAGCTATACCTTCTTCCGCTCCAGAAATATTTTACGAACCTAACGGTCTACCTCTTCCACCTGGACTCATTGCTATAGAAGAGGTTGTAGAGGATCTTCCATCTAGTACCCCATTACATTTTGGAACTGGGACCCACTTATACCCTTCTACTACTGAAGTTATTTCTTTTAATTATCATTAATCGCAAGTTCCTGTTGAATCGTTAGGAAATATTTTGGATAAACTAAATATGTTTGAGAAACCATCAACATCTAGGACTGTGTCATCTAATACAGCCATAGCAGAACTTCCTGTTGCCACTCCGATGGTGTTTGTTGGTATACATCTGTCCTAACTAGTTATCAATTACTAGATGGAGTCCGCCCACGGACTGTTTCGACGACATGGTATGTTCCTATTTGTTTCTCCAGGATCCTATCTAGCAGTTCTTATGTTGAAGCGCTCAAATTGATCCTGCATACGAGTTTCAATTTGGTCAGCCCACTCTTCAAAGGCCCATCTATCCTTTGAGCACTCGATTACCACCATATGGGGGACAATATGTTTTTTCATTATTCCCTCGTGGAGAACAACCATATGAGAGCTCACCACAAAATTCAGGTCCATTTGGAGTTACATCCAGTGGTTAGGTAGCAATACTACCTCAACAACCAAGGGTTGTATATTCAATGCAACGAGCCCAACCTATGTCAAATATTACCACTACATCTACTATTGTGATTGTGTCGTAAGTATGAGCACAACCTGTTGTATGTCAACCTCAAGTATCTCAGGTTGTAGTAAAACAACCTCTTGTCCCTATGCTCAATCACAACCTGAGATTAGTGCTTCCATAAATAGAAAGAATCAGGCTCAAATGGGTATTATCACTCTGCATCTTGGTCAATCATCTAGTATTGGGCAATAGCAAATGGTTCAACAACCATGGTTGGTGCAATATCAATAACCGTAAGTCTAGCAAGCTTACTGAGGAACTAAGCAACAAGGCTTTGTAGGTAATGGGCAACCACATTTTCAAAGCGGTTATCAATAACCATACTATAATGGTTATACCCATCAACCTTATCAAAGTTATCAACATTAGATACATTATGCTGGTATGCAAAGACCTACTATTTAGGCGATCCTATCTTATCCAGGGTATGCTTCGCCAAACCTAAATCAACAGTTGCCTTTTGTAGCAACTCTAAAACTACCAAATCTAAACTGGATGACAAACGATCCAATTGCTTACGGCCCTTGGTGGCAAGTGATTCCTCATAAACCTCCCTATGATATTCCTAAATTCAATGGAAATCGAGGTGAAGATCCATCGAATCACGTAATGACTTTTCATTTGTGGTGTTCATCTAACACCCTCAATGATGATTCAATTAGGGTCTGCCTTTTTCATTCAACGCTAATTGTTCTGGCAATGAAATGGTACATTGAATTGCCTATAGATTCATTTGATAACTTTAGTGCCCTTGCCACTACCTTTTTAACCCACTTTCAGCTACCCATAAGGTACGAAACAGGAACATAATTCCTTACCAACTTTAAACAGAAAACAACCACTCACATATCTCATCATATTAATTAGTGGAGATGTCATCGTTGAATGGTAAAGACATGTGCTCATGATGAGATTCTAGTTGAGTGTTTCATTAAGTCATTATTACCTTCTATTACTGAAGATGTGGCAAAAGGAGGAGTTGTCACTAAAGAGCAAGTCATTACTCGTGCACAATATTTAGACTTGATCTATACGCAGTCTCGCACGCTCTATGAAAAAATTCTTGACGCTCCTAGGCCGGAATTTTCCATTCCTCCCCCCTCCTAAATCAAACACGGACTCTCATGCTGTTGATGGTGTGTTTGGTACCTCAAGTACACAAACTGCAAAGGCTCCATGTGGTAAAGCCCTTGCAGTTTCTAGTCAAAAAGAAAATCAAAAACATCTTGCCTCAGAGGTTAATGTCGTGTCATTTGACAAAGGAAAAAGAACCAAAGCAACCAGCGGAAAGAACAAAGGGAAAAATGATAAGAAGAAATAGGAAAATTCAACTCCCTTGGAAGCATAAACCTTGTTATGCATGTTTAATATGTAATGACGAGCATTTCACGAGAGATTGTCCACATCGAGTTGAGGTTACAAAAATTTTAAATACTTCAACTATCTCAGTGGTGTTGACTAATCCATTTCCAAACCTAGAAACTAACCTGGTTGCTATCGATAATGCTTCCAAATCCCAAGTGCTTATGTTATCCATCTTGAAACAAAAAAATGATGCTTTGATATTGACAAGGAATAAAGATTATTACAGATCAACAGAGTAGTTTGAAAATAACTTCATGAGAAGTTGTGCCACCCATCATTCCTGAATTAACTATAAAGCCACCAAAAGGAGTAGTATATCAATCGACATTTAATCCTCATGCTTGAGCAACACATAATTATAATATAATGGAGGATTTGGCTCAATGGCCATCTGCTATGTCAACTCTTGAAATACTCAATTGCCCCTCACAAATGTAGGCTTTGTTATCAACAATAGGCGGTATTGACCCAACAGATTCCAACCTTGTGGCCTTTAACCATAAAGAATATGAAGCTTAGTTACCTGCCCAATAAATATTCATGGAGTTATGAATTTATTTGTGTAATAAGACAATTCTTCAAGGTAGGCCAACAACCAAATAAACCCCACATGTGCTCAATGTTTTAGTATAAAAGGAGATGACTTGATAATCATTTCTACACACACTTCTATCTTGATTTCTCTCCACTTGTCTTAGGTTTTAGTGGAAGAGAAATCTGGGAGTGGTAACCCTAGATGTTGGAGGAGTGAGGTTGCCCTAGCGGTAGTCAAGAAGAAGAAATGTGTTGCCCTAATCTAGAGGTCCCAGTAATGAAGAGAATCCCTAACGATATCAAGAAGGATCCCTAGCCTATAATCTAGTCACTACCCAAGTCTAGAAGGAGGCCTACAACCCTAGATGCAGATGGAAGCAAGCCCTAACTCAGACCTAAAAGGTTGCACTAAATGTTGGTCTAGTTCAGCTGTGGGAGCACTAGAATAAGAGTCTTAGCTGAACCATGAAGGGTCAAAGGGATAGTGTGGACATTACTCTAGACATCGTGAAGGTATGCATGGACAACAACTTCTCAACCCTAGCCATCGTGAAGGGATGCATGGACAACAACTTCTCAAGGGAGGTAGGGTGCACTCTTTTCAAGGATTGCTACTGAGGTGGTTATTTGGGAACTCTTTTCAAGGATTGGAGTTTAGAGGTGGTTGTTAGGGTACTATTGATGCCCTAACCAGAGTTGTAGTGCATCCTCATTCAAGTGCATGGCAAGCATAGCAAGCTATGATGGGGCAGCAGTTTTGACATAGCAGTAAAGGTACACGGTGTTGCAAACTCATTGGAGAGCATAATGATGGGACAACAACATGTTGAGACAACAAGCATGCTGGGACAAGAGTATGCTAGGATAGTAGCATGTTGAGGTAGGAGCATGTTGGGACAACACCATGTGGAACAACAACATGTTGGGGTAGCAACATGTTGGGACAACAAAAAGCAACAACAACATGTTGGGACAACACCATGATGGAACAACAACATGTTGGGGCAGCAACATGCTTGAACAACAACATGTTGGGGCAGCAACATGTTGGGAGAAAAAGCAGCATGATAGGACAACACAATGATTAGGGCAGCTATGACATTGTGCAACAATGGCACAATAGGACAACAATAGCAAGTACATGGTGGCTGTAAATAATGGTATGGACCATGGTACATGGGACAACTATATTTAGTGCAGCAAGTTCATGGTGTTGCAATAGTATGGTACATGGGATACCAACAACAACAAGGTGCCGCAAGCATAGTGCTGCAAGCACATTGGGACAATAGTATGGTACTTAGTGTAGCAAGTACACAAAGCATCAATGGTCCAGCAAGCACATGGGTGACATCATGGTGCAACAGTCAAACAAGAGTGTAGCATAAGGTCCAGCATTGTGATGGTGTGTACAGCATGGTGAGGTGCAACATGATGATGACAACAATGATAGGTAAAGGAGTCACCATGGAGAACCAACTAACCTCATGTATCATCTTCCTAGATATGATATTGCTCTTATCTAGAAAAGTCATTGTTGACTTCTGTGGTAAATGTATTATCTCTTTGTTGAACTATAGAAAAACATGTAAGAATAATTGATCAAGGGTTTCTAGAAATTGAGGTTTATCCCTAGCAACACCACATCTTGTGTTCTTTTGTCTTTAGTTTCTAAGATTTATATTTATGTTCTATTTGATAAAGCTAATGTGAAACAAATATTAAACTAACTATAAAAATTTAAATAAGTTGCTGTAACCATAAAACATACTGAAAAATAACATATAAACTAAGATCTATAAATCTTAATATTATGTCTTTAATAATAAAGACATCTACTTCACAATTCAGATAGATACAATAATTACCCATAAATATATTAAAACTAAACTTTTAAATAATACCACGTTTCGTAATAACGTTTACACATCACTACAACGATAATTTAACGGCTGTATTAATGTTATCCTTAACCAAGTTAGAATCCGCTATTGCACGATCGATATCAAAGTGCCCACACAAAACATGACTTAACTACCGCTAAAAACTCTTAATACGATCTGTCCAAAATACATTTTACAAATTCACCGCTAATACGATCTACCCACCCGTTATTACGAATCAATTTGTCAATTAGGGTTTTCATTATCGGTACCCTTTCTTTGATTGTTTGCATTATCATGACGATGCAGTGGCAATTTTGGATTAAAAAGCTTCTTGGGGCCCATACCTGGAAATGGATATGGTGGCAGATTCGCTGACAAGGGCGATGCAGGAAGTTGATATGATCCCAGATAACTACTCTTTTGCCAAATTGAATACTCCTTTGCACCACCCGCTGCTGACCTAAATTGCTCCGCCGGACGGCTCTTCACCTCTTCTCGATTATCATGGTAAGAAGATGTTAGGTCAAACATGTTGGGCGGCAACCGTGCAGAGGACGTTGACGGCGGAGGTTTGGAGACAACCCTGTTAAAGGATGTTGAGGGCGGAGGTTTGGAGACAACCCTGTTAAAGGACGTTGACTGCGGGTGTTTGGAGGGAGATGCAGGAGGTTTACATGACCCCATATAATTGTGGTGTTTCGGATTTGAAATCTTGGAATTCAGCCCCAACTGGCCCACTGACGATGGAGCTGGTGTGCCTTGCGCATCGGCTTGTTTACTGTCATAAGCCGGTGCCTTCGGGTTGGTTCCGCGGCTTCCACTTGCCATCTCCTCTGGTCTCCTGAATAATAACGACCCGCCTGCACAAAAAGATTTAATAATAGATCCTATAAATTAAAAAACAGTAACTTTGAACACCTTTCAGTCACATGAGATTTTCGGTGAATTCAATCACACCATGTCGTGTTATTGATATGGCATATATGTAGTGAAACGGAAGATGGAATTATGTGTCGGGTACACAGGTGAATTAGGGTTTTCTATGTGGTTGGGTCCCCTTCCATAAGGGAAAAATGTTTAAACTTCAAACGAATTTGGAAAAAAAAGTTAAACGAAAGATAGGCTTTTAATTTTTAATTTATTTTATAAAATGATCGAGAGATAGGGGATATTATGAGAATAGTAACTATTTATTTCTTTAAAAACACTTGAAATTACATTTTTGTTAATTTTTCCATTATAAATTATATTAGGAAACAATTTTTTTTAGTTTTTTACAAAAAGTTCTTATTAAGAAACCCCGAACGGGATCTATTTATTGATTGGGGTATATTTTTTAATATAAAAAAATATGAAATATGTTTTCCTTTGGAGGAATATGATTTTGGAAATGGTAATTGGAAATATGTGAATGATCCTTTTTTCTTATACAACCAATAATAAGGATGATTGTTAAGTTATTTGGTCAAATAAAAAACAAAGAAAATATAATAGTTCATATTGCAAAATAGTAAAAGATAACTATTTTATTAAATAAAAATAAAATAATTTATATATTTTAATTAAGAGTAAAATTAATTTTTATGAAAAAACATTTAGAAATATTTATAGTCTAATTTATAGACCACATGACTTCACAATAGTTCTTTTAGTTAATTTTAATTAAAATATCAAAGAGAATTAAAAAAAATGTGAATTTGAATTGTTTAATATGCATAATTTGAGGGTCCGTACGCATGAAGTATGTTGAATCCATATATAAATTCAAAAATGTATTTTAAACAACAAAAAAATATTCAAATTGTATTGTGTGAGTTTGTTGAATTCAAGTGAAAAAAGGCTATTTCATCTATAAGATAGCCTATGTCTTAAAAGTATAGTATTTGAGTTATGGTAAAAATCAGTCTACATTCTTGAAAGCCTACATCTTAAAAATATAGCGTTTGAGTTATGGTAAAAACCAGCCTTGGTTCATATTATCTTGAAATTGTATTGCACGAGTTTGGTGTTTGAGTTATGGTAAAAATCAGGGTAGATTCACATTATCTTGATATTGTATTGCACGAGTTTGGTGAATTGAGGTCAAAAAGACTATTTCATCTATAAGATAGACTACGTCTAAAAAAATATGGTGTTTGAGTTATCGTAAAAACCAGTGTAGATTCATATTATCTTGAAATTGTATTGCATGAGTTTGGTGAATTCACGTGACAAAATTTATTTCTTCTATAAGATAGACCACATCTTAAAAATATAGTTTTTGAGTTAACCTAAGAAAACACTCTAGATTCATATTATCTTGAAATTGTATTAGAGGAGTTTGGCAAATTCAAGTGAAAAAGGCTATTTAGGCTATAATATAGACTATGCCTTAAAAGTTATATGGTAAAAATCACTCTAGATTCATATTAACTCCACATCTCCTATGTTTAGGGGGATACAATTTATTTTCATTCCAAAAAATTCTACCTCAAATTTGATCCCTTTCCCCTTGGTACATCCAGAATTAAGATGGATCTAGGCTATATATATATATATATATATATAATATATATATAATATATATATATTATATATATATATAATATATATATATATATATTATTTATTTATTTATTTATCTATGTAACTCGATGGATTCAAAACGTTTACATAATAGGACAGGTCATGATAACATCTCTTCCATATTGGCCCAATAATGAAATCCTTGACTATTTAATGAGATAATGGTGTAAAAATGGGTTTTAACATTGGGTAACGCATAATATAATATTATATTTGTCTAATAGTGGAAATTTATGCTAAGTGAAAAAAATTTGTTGGGTGTAGAACTCTCCAACAAATTGCGGTGTAGTATTGATGTTCTTACGTAATATCTTATAAATAATAAAAAAAATGAATACAAATTAAATTATGTTAGGCCAGGCAGTAACTCCATAGGGAAAAATTGATTCGATTGTATTATTCCACCAGGTAGGTGTTTGTTATATACATGACGGAGAGACTGTTCAGTTCATCTCTTGATGACTCTTCATATTATTAATTTATTTATTTACATAAATTCACCCAATCACAAGAATTAGGTGTCAACATTTCCCCCTTAATGTAAGGGATGTTGGTGAGTCCAAGCATCATTCTGAATCGTTCAAGCTTTTCTCTTCCAAGCGCTTTGGTGAAGATCTCTGCAATTTGCTCATTTGTGGAACAATGACGGAGATGGATTGTTTTGGCCTCAACATGATGTCGAACTAGATGATATTTAGTATTGATGTGCTTCGTTCGATCATAGAATTTTGGGTTCTTGGCCAACTTTATTGTAGGGGTATTGTCAATCACGAGTGGAGTTGATTGTACCTGCTTTACTTGCAAATCTTCAAGAATTTTCCTGAGCCACACAATTTCCTTTGTTGCTTCAACTACTGCCATGTATTCTGCTAATGCTGTGGAATCTGCTGGAACTGTTTTTTTGCATGATCTCCAAGAGACAGCTCCTAATCCAAGACTCATAGCATATCCTGAAGTTGATACTCCAGTTTCCTTTTCTCCATCAACGTCTGAATCAGAGTATCCAATCAAGCTGAAGTCGTCCACTTGTGTATATTTAATTCCAAAGTCTTGAGTTCCCTTTAAGTACCTTCGAACTCTCTTTGCAGCAGACCAATGTCCCTCACAAGGCTTTTGAATAAACCTGGAGAGGATTTCAACAGAAAATGAAATGTTTGGTCTAGTAGGAGTTAGGTAGTTGAGACTTCCTACAAGTTGTCTATACTTTGTTGCATCCTCAAATTCTTTTTGTTCAATAGATGTGAGCTTTAAGTTTTGTTCCATTGGAGTAATAAGAGGATTGCACTCTGTCATGCCAAACCTATTCAACAGATCTCCAATGTATTTCTTTTGAGAAAGAAATATGGACTTTGGATGTTGGGTTACTTCAATGCCAAGATAGTAATGAACATAGCCCAAATTAGTCATTTCAAAACTTCTCCCCAATTCCTTCTTAATGGATGCAATGTAGCTTTCATTTTTCCCTATCATGAAAAGGTCCTCTACATATTCCATAAGATATACAACTATTTTTCCAAATTTCTTGACAAATAAAGTTGCATCATCAAGATCAAAATGTTTGAAATTGAGTTTCAGAAGATGCTCAGTTATTTTTTCATACGAGGCTCGCGGTGCTTGTTTGAGGCCATACAAGGACTTCACAAGTTTGCATACTTTATGTTCATGTCCTTTCACAACAAATCATTCAGGCTGCGACATAAAAACATTCTCTTTTAAATATACATTTAGAAAGCAGTTTTTACGTCCATTTGGTGGACTTTCCAACCGTTCTGAGCTGCTAATGTAAACAGTGTCCTGATGGTACCCATCTTTTTGTGGGGGAAAAAGTCTCCTCATATTCAACCCCTTCCTTCTGTGCAAAACCTTTAGCCACAAGCCTAGCTTTGTGCTTGTCAAGTGAGCCATCAGCTTTATACTTGTTCTTGTAGACTAAATTGTAGCCAATTGGTCTAGTTCCTAATGGAGGATCAACTAGCTTCCAAGTGTTGTTCTTTATGAGGCCATCATACTCCTTTTGCATCGCTTCTTTCCATTCATCATGAGAAGCAGCTTCTTTGAAGGAAGTTGGTTCAAAATCTGTAGCCAAGTTCATTTCACAATCATAAGAAAAATCCATATCAACAGGTGAATTAGAGTCATCTACATCACCTCCACTTTGCTGGTTTAAATTTATGGTTCCTTTCTTTCCAACTTCTTCAGGATGAACACTTTCAAGTGTCTTTGTCAGCCACTTTGGGGGACCTTTCTCAGATGGTCCAGGCTGCTCCATTGATTGAGTTGGGACTGAATCAAGATTGAGTCTCCCAATTCTATCAATTACATCACTTAAAGCATCATCTGTTGTTGGAGTTTCATGCGAGGGAGAGTGTTCTTCAGAAGAAGATTCCACATGTTGATCTAGTATAGGAATATACCCTTCAAGATGTGGAACTTAATTATCAAATTCTTGAAATGATTTTTCTTTTGTGAATGTATCCAAGCGATCAAGTTGCTGCTCAACAACATTGTCAGTTTTGGATGATTCAAGCAAAATTACATCTCTAGATACAAAAGATTTCTTATTTACTTCATCATAGAGGTGGTATGCTTTGGAGGTGTTTGAATATCCTAGGAATATACACTTATGACTTCTAGCACCAAGTTTGTTTCTATGTGCCTTTGGTATCAAATCATATTAGGTGGAACCAAAGACTCTGAGATGCTTTACCGAAGGAACATGTCCATACCACATTTCATATGGAGTCTTGTTTCTTATAGCATTAGATGGACATATATTCTTTATATATGTAGCACATAGAACAACATCACCCCAAAACATTATCTTTACATTTTTTAAGAAGAGCATGGATCGTACCATATTTAAGATTGTCCTATTCATTCTTTTAGCTACACCATTTTGTTGGGGATTATAAGGCACAGTTGTTTGATGTTTGATCCCATGTTGGCGAAGATATTGTTCAAATTCATTTGATGTATATTCTTTTCCATTATCAGTGCGAATAGACCCAATATGAGATTGTGCATCATTTTCAATCCATTTATGAAAAATATTGAATGTTAGGAAAGCATCAGATTTGTTCTTCAATAAATAAACCCAACACATTCTGGTGTAGTCATCAATAATGTCATGATATATTTATTTCCATTTGCAGAAGGAACAGGCATTGGACCACATAAATCTGAATGAATAAGTTCAAGCTTCCTATGTGCTCTTGAATGTGAGTCATGAAAGGATTGTTTTCTATGCTTTCCTAGAATGCAAGCATCACATTGCTTAAGTTTTCTAGGAATTGTAGGAAAACCGGCAACAACATTTTTCATCAACAAAGAGAGATTGTCATAGTTCAAATGTCCAAATCTAGCATGCCATAATAAACTTGATAGAAGTGTGCCTTCTTCATCATGAGAATTGTATGAGAAATGTTGTGCATCAGCAGAGGTTCTTTGCAGTTTGAGAAGGCTCTCTTCTTCTATTCCCCTCATGACAAGTGACTGGTCAGATGCTTTTCTTACCTCAAGCTTGCCATCAAACATATGAATGCAGTGACCTTGCTAGTAGATGTGGACCAATGATGGCAAGTTTCTCTTGAGCCGTGGGAGATATAGAACATGATGCAGAAGAAAGTTTGGAAGACCAGGTAGTTTAAGCCTGATTTTTCCAAGCCCTGATGGCTTGGTTTTTGATTGATCTGCAAAGTATACTGCTCAATCAACATTGTCAATGAAATCTTCAAAAAAATATTTTATATGAGTCATGTGGCAAGCTACTCCTGAATCAAGAAATCAATAATTTTTCCAAGAAACAAGTGAAGCATTAAATAAATCTTCATTTACTCCAATGTTACATTGTGCTACAACATAGTGAGTAGATTCAGGTGCTTTACCTTTGTCTGTATCATCAATTTTACCTTTCTGTTGGTTTCTTTTCTGCTCAATTTTGTCCCATGGTATCTTGCATGTAGAGGCATCATGTGATTTATTTCTTTTGCAGCGAATGCAATGCAAATATGCCTTTTCTCCTTGAGAATGTTTGCCCTCTGCCTCTGAAATATCTTCCTCTTCCTCTTCGACCACCTCTTCCTCTTGTAGAATATTGAGGAGGATGATTTTCTTTATGAGCAAGGCACACAACCTTTTCAGAAGATTCAGGGGCTGTCTTCTTTCCAAAAACTTTCTCTTTCAACAAAATTTTTCACAAGAGAGTCAAAGGTTATATATTTGAGATTTCCATTTGCTTGCAATGACTCAAGATAATTGGAGTAAGTAGGATAAAGTTCCTTGAGAAAAGCGATAAGAGGAATATCAAATTCAACCTTAGTGGATTTGATATCATGCATTATAGACTTTACTTCAGATGCAAGAGCAAGAGGATCATTATTTTGCAGTTCAAGAGTGAAGAGTTTAATCATGAGTTGAACAACTTCAAGTACAAAATGTGAGTCATAGAGTTCTTGCAGATTTTTTAAGGCTTCAAAAGCAATTGAATATGATGAAATATGGCGACTCACTTCTTCATTTACAGATGCTGCGATTAATGCATAAGCTTTACGGTTCTTGTTTTCCCGAATGACGAGCTCTTTATCTGAGGTAGGTTGTACTGGTTCATTGTCTCTGTCTACGACACACACTCCTTTCCACAATTCATTGAAAATGAGGGTTTTTTTTATCATCCGAGACCATTCAGGATAGTTCTCCTTGCCAGTGAGAACTATTCCCACCATGGATATGATTGAATGCATTCTCTAAAAAAAATTATTTTTGCTGAGAGAAAAATACTTCTGCCATTATACAGTAAATTTGCACTCAAAAGGGAATTCTCAAAAGATTTCAAATCCACCATGTGACCCATATAAATCCATCATTATATAAATCCACCTCATATAAACCTCATATCAATCTCATATGAATTTCATGTAAATCCACCATATAAATCTCATATAAACTTCATATAAATCCACCATATAAATCTCATATAAATCCCATATAAACCTCATATAAATCCACCATTATATATGTATATGGCATACATCCCCTTTATAAAAAAAAACTCAATTACCATGTGACAACGTTCAAATGTATCTGCATCTAGCATTCAACTATATGTGACAGTGTTCAAATATATTGGCGTTGTAAAACAGGCCAACGTTAAAAAATACCAGGCTAGTGTTAAAAGCTTTATGATACCTTGGTTTCTTGCAATAATCAGTGTGGACTCTCACTTGAGTGTGAGTGAATTCATCTCTTCCAGATCAATCAACTCTTAACAGCCCATAATTATGCTCCTTTCCCCAGTAGCTATAATGACTGGCGGCTTTCAGAAAGTATTTCCGCACCGTGTAGGCACCAGAGCAATTGCTAGGGTGAACAAACATATTGTTGCTACTGCAAATAATAAGAAAAAACCAAGTTCCTTCTTCATCGTGAAAAAATTAAAAACAACCACAAACGCCTCTGCCTAACCTCATTGGGAATGGAGTGCAGAACTTTGAAGGGATCCACCATAGCATCCCAAACATCGCCTTAATGACAACCTGTAAAAGGCACCAGAGAGTAGCGTAATAATAGAAATCAACGCATTCAAAAATGTATTGAATACAGATGGTTTAGGAATGTGGTAGAGGAACGTTTTAGCAGATCAGAATACGTGGAGTAGGCTACCAGGTCAAGACAATGACTTGTTTGTTTATGAAACCATGTCCGAACAATGAACATTTATGGACAGTTAGGACAACATGGATAGTGCTGGACAGTGTGGATAGTATGGAGGGAGCAGCTACCATGTCAGGAGCAGCTAATTATATGGAGGAGTAGCTCAGCTATATGGAGAGCAAACTGGGAGTTACAAGGGCCATAAAAGCTAAAAAGGAGTTGGCTCTAATACCATGTCAAGTTAGGCAGTAACTCCATAAGGCAAAAATGATTCGATTGTATTATTCCATCAGGTAGGCGTTTGTTATATACATGAGGGAGAGACTGTTTAGTTTATCTCATGATGATTGTTCATATTGCTAATTTATTTATTTACATAAATTCACCCAATCATAAGGATTAGGTGTCAATAAATTAAATAAAAAGTTTAATGTAATGCTAACATTTTAACTAAGTTAAAATAAAACTGAAAATAAAAATAAAAGCAAAAGTAAAAGATAACTAAAAAACCCAATAAAAGTAAAATAATAATAGAAATAAAGTCGACTCCTATATTATGAGTCATGGTCTTGACCAATGTTACTTTTGAATATAAATATTTTAGGGCGGGGGGGGGGCGAATTAAATGGCGTAAATCGATCTTAACTCCAAGATAGAGAAGGACTAAATCTATTTTCCTTGTAAAGGAGGTTTCCATCTCAAAGGGTTTGTTCACTTTTAGTACTTGGTAGATCCACAATTAAGGTGGACCTAGGTTGCCTTATGTAAAATATCCCTGCTTGTAAAAATCCTTGGGTTAGACTCAATTATTTTAGAAGGAATGCTAGAAAAGTCAAAGAAGAATATTGAATTAAGTATGTAAATGTGTTATTTATTATTAAATTAAATTATTTATTTGTAGTTGGCAATGAGACACCTAAAAATGAGGCTCTTGCCAAATGAATTAAAGATAAAAGCTCATTAATAAATTAGATTTGATATAAAGTCATGATAAGTAATCTAGTATAAAATTGTAGATACGCGTAATGGATGGGAGAGAGATCATTTTAAGCTTCTTAGATGGGGACATATGCTAAGGTTAGAAAAGCCTAAAAGCACCTTGAGAGAGAAAGGAAGACTTTTATGGAAAGGCCTAGAGAAATGGATAAGAATATCCATAAAAGCTAGACACCTCTAAAAGGAAACATTATCGTGAGAGAAAATTATGTTAATACTTGAGAAGGGGATCAATGGAGGATCATTGATTCCTTGCAAGGATCTCTCAGTTCGGGGTGAGCTAGAGGTAATTAATTATAGGTCGGGTACAAAATGGTGTCAGCTTCCAAATGTTGCTCTTACCCAATATATTTTTGGTTAGACTGTTTGATTATTTTATTTAAGTTGATAATGCTTAAAGATATGAATAGATGTTGCAATTGTTTGGAAGATAGCTCAAATATTTTTGTTTAATCGAGAATTGATTATATGATTATAGTATAGAATAAATCCTATGAGGATCATATTTATAAATGCTCATGAAGTGTTAATAATGGCTATGCATGCAACTTGCTAAAGTGAATGAAGGATCATAAAGATATCCAATGAAACACTTGAATTCCAACTTAGATGTATAGGTAACCTCATGTACATGATTATCGCCACTGTGATAGTTTAAACACACATATTTCCCTATATTCAGAATAGTGTTTACGATAAATAAAGAGTTTTCAAGGGTATGGTAAAGGCTGCCAGATTAGCCTTACGTTGAACTTACTTGGGTATGGTATTAATCCATTTAATTTTTAACATACTAGACCCATAATGAATCTGAAGGAATGTGGTTGCATGAAAATCATTGTTGACTTAAAAAAGAGGCATGACTCATCTGCATATTTACTCCAATAACTATAGAGACAAATTAGAATTTCTGTAGCTCAAACCTAAAGAAGGAAGTTCAAGGGCACCACCACTAGGTATATCGAGGATCATTGTATGGAACATTATCCTATGGAGGCCATAGTCTATTCTAAATATTTATAACGTAAATGCTCCTTTATTCTCCAGGGGAGGAAATTCCACTGCTCAATTCTCATCAACTATTTGGTAGTGAAGAACATTATGGCGTTTGATTGCAAAAATTTACTAGGTCGTGGCTGTTACGGATATAATATATATAAATAATGTAAACGGTAATAATCATAAATAGTGATTAGTTAAACTAGTAATTAGGTTTAGGTATAAGGAAGACAGGGTGGCGAAGAGGGTCGAGGGATAGTGCATGCAGGGAAATCGACGAGAGAGGAGAAAGGCCAGCTTGGGAAGCAGGATGGACAGAGCAGAGGAGCACAATTCGGGGACAAAGAAAAGGGAGAGAATGGCTGCATAGGGAAGCATAGCGGCGGGGAGATGGATGCAAAGCAATGCCGGTGATGGGGACTAGAGCCGAGCAAGCCTGGACGTAAAGGGCAAGGGGAAAATGGAAGCGGAACCCGAGCAGTTCTACATTCTAGTGTATGAAGTGTCCGAGGATGATAGTGAAGCCCAGGAAGAGGAAGCAGGAGTGGCAGTGGCAGGAATTGAGGAATGCAGCCAAAATAGGCAGTGCATCGGAAAAAAAAATATGAAAAGGGGCCGGAAGGAAGCCGAGGATGAACAGGAGTTGGGTGCTGAGTTTGGGAAAGGTAAGCGGGGACGCGAGCGAGGCCGCCATAGACGACGAAGGTAAAGAAGGTGAGGAATTGCAGAAGGGAGAAGCAGGAGCGGCAGACACTATCGGGAAGGAACAACAGAAGACGGGGAGACTAGCACGGGCGTAGAAGGAGGACAGGGGAGGAGAACCATAGAAATAAGAGTTAGAACTGCAGAGAGGGCATATAATGAATGAACAAACCATAAAATTCGAAGAATAATAGAGCACTCAGAGGAGGAAGCCATTCAAGCACAATCAGAGGAAGAAATGGAAGATTGGATGGATCTTATGCCGGACCCAGGCCATACTCGAGGTAGAATGTCCCTGTATAAGAAATCCCTGCACCTCTATTGGGTCATGAAAAGACTCATGGCCAAAGCCATGGAAGAGATAGCCTTAGAGATGGCTGAACTGTCATAGGGCATCCCCAACCTGAAGAAAGAGATGAGGAACATCTTGGTCACCCTGCTCATGCAAGACAAAAGGCTGGAGGACCTTCAGAAGTAGCTTGAGGCGAATGGCCTGGTGGTCAAGAAGGAAAAGGAGCTGCATGAGGACGCCGGGACTCAATGAAGATAGGCATGTTTCTTTTGAATTAGACAGAAAATTCAAGTTTTAGTTTTGCCTTAGATATGCATAGGAGGTATGATAAGACTTATTTGCAGCTAGCTATCAATGTAACTAGTTTCCAGATGAATGTTTTCAAAGCTTGGAAAGACAGGATGAAAACCTTTTGTTTTTGGTCTGCAGTCAAAAATTATAGGTGGTCAATAAACCTGGTTTCCCTCCGGAGCAGGTTGAGATCACCTTAAGACTGTAATGTTCTTTATTTTTTGATAATAGAGAATGGAAACTCCCCAGCTTACATAAAAAAAAAAAACTAGTAATTAGGTTCAAGAGGCATGTCTAAATGAGACATGACTCTCCATGAAGAGACACTTGTGTGATTTATGAGCAAGCTTCTTATTCTGATTGTAAATTATCATCACTCTTATTATCATTTTTATTCACATTTTAATATATATAATATTTGTATCCTCATGGATATCTTTATATTCCAACTCTTTTGGAGTAATTAATCTATAGAAGTAGCTTTGTTCGCTTCATTTGGTATCATAGCAATCGATCCTCTGGTTGCTTCACCATTGCACAAAGCCACGCTCTTTGTTACAGGCCTTTGGCCATCAACTCTTCGTCAAATTTATTGGTGTTGCAATTCAAACGTTGCAATCTAGCCATAGATTTTTAAAGGCCTCGGCAATTTGAAAAAAAAATTCCAAAAAAAAAAATTGTTAGAAAAAAAAAAACCATATAATATATATATATATAATATATATACTATAAATATATATATAATATATAAATTATACAATATATTAAAAAAAATTATTATAAAAAAAATTTAAGAATTTTTAATTACAAAAAGAAAAAAAGGGTTTTGCATAAATATATATATAGTAAAAAAAATTAATAGGAAATTAGTAGAGTCAAGGCTATTTAAAAGAGTAGAATATTTTAAAAATATATATAGAAGAAATACAGGATATTTTATAATAAAAATAGCTCAAGCTGACATATTGTTTACATGGAAACATCATCGGAAAATGGAAACTAGTGAGGGAAGATTTCCTAAAACATTCAGTAAATGTGTTGACACACTATTTAAAATCAAAGGATCACTCACCAGAAGAGATATCATAATCTCTATCAGTCCTACTGAAAGAAGTAATTATGTTAGTCCTTAATGTGGTACCCAATTGGTGATTCCTGAGTCAAATATAGTTGATGTTAATGTCAGTATCTTCATCACTCCATGAGTGATCAAAGTTCTCTTGTTGCATTGCATTTTAGGTGTCTCATATGATTAGCGGCATTCTATTAGGATCATGGATCATCTGATGACAGTGGCATATTATCATTTTTCCCTCATGGCCTTTGCTTCGTGGTTCACAAATTGAGGTCATTTACAGTCATTTTCTATCTTTACATTTGTAAAAGCCACTTTTAGGGTTTTAGGTCTCATTAGGTCTAGGGGTTGTCCTCAAGGTCTTGTAAAAGCTCAATAATGTTCAGCATGCACATGAGGAGGTCAAATAAAGTCTCAAAATCAAATATTTCAATAATCACATGCTTAGTGATTGTTTTTTTAGTTTTATTGTTTTATGTATAAAAATTTCATGTAATTTCATTTTTCCTATATGTAATAAGTCAAGAAATGCAGCCCTGGTCACCTTGTCAAATCTCCCGCACTTCATCTCCTCAAAAGAGTAAAAAATTCAAAGCATTTAGTCCATCAAAGTCAAAAAGTAAGTCAAACTGCCAAAACAGAGTTTTAAAGAACAAGTGAAAAGGAAAATTTAGAAAAGTGGGTTTTTGTAAATAAAAATTAAAGTCCAAGGGTATATAAAGTGTTTCTTATGTCTAAAAGTTCATTTTTGTGCCAAAAAGAAAGTGAACAAGCCAAGTCATGATTTGAGGACCAAAAGGTAAAAAATCGCAGTAAAAGTTGTGATGTTTCCTAGTGCGGCTCACTAGGTCGGCGTGCCGCACGCAGCGCAGGAAACACATTGAACCTTCAATGAGTGCAGCGCACCTGTTGAGTGCAGCACACCTATCTCTAGGCATGGCACTCTGGTCCTCCTAGCTTAAAATTCACTCAAATCACATCCTCCAAGCTCCAAATCTTGCAAACCTCATTTCACAAGTAACTTTAATACTCCTAAGTTCCATTGCAAGGGTTTTAGTTAGCTTTCATGGTGTGTAAATAGGTGAAAATGAAAAGCCTAGTTTGTTGCACAGTCACATTCAAGAAACTGTCTAGGGTTTCAAAGTTGTCATTGTTTCTATTTGCTCCCTTGCATCATTTTCACATCCCTTCACTACATTTCCCTCAATTCATTTTCCCTCCCCTTCCTCATTCACACTCATTTATCCCCGTATCCCCAAAACCAAAAACCTTAATATAAATTCCCACTACTCATAGACCCTAATTTGCATCCGCAAACCCTATCACTCACTAAACCCATTATCTCTGGCATCAAAAATCCCTCATTCACTGCCCCCGTCATCAATTCCATTCATCAAATAGCAAATACCTATTATTGATTTAAAATCTCTTCATACTCATCGCTTCAAACCAAACAGTGGCAAACATGGAAACAGACTCACCTTATGAAAGGGATGAGGAAATGGTGAGTGATTCCTCTCAAGAACTTCATGCACCTAGAAAACCTCACAAGGGAGGCAAACACATCCCCAAGGAGCCCACTACACTTACATAGCTATTGGCTTGTCCTATTGTTGTAGCATGTTTCAAACATCAGTCTTGCTATCAGTTTTATGAGATGGTGGAAAGAGTCGAATACCACCATGCTCTTGCTAGACATTTTGTTCTCCATCTTCACAATGGCCAGGTCAATTTGGTAGGTGTTACATTCACTTTGACACCTGAAAGTATAGCTGAAGCAACAAGGATTCCGAATGTGGGAGAACAATGGATCAAGGACAGTCGGTTGACAAAGAGCATTATGAGCCTTATATCAAGGCTAGTTATTAGAAGCAGATCAGTAGAGTTTTCCCTTTCAAGTACCTACAAGACACATATGCTCCACTGATGAAGCCCGTAATCAAATACTTAAGCTATGAAGGTGGATTTTCTCGCTTTTACACCTACCATATTAGATTATTGATGCATTTCACTAGGGTGAGGATGATGAACCTCCCCTATTTCATGTACTGAAATATTGAGAAAATGACCACATTAGTGACAAGAAAGCCTCCTCATCAATAGTACAATGACATTTATCACTATGCATTGATCAAGATTGTGGTTTTCCATGAGCTGAGTTTGTTGAATGTTTCATGGGATGATTTCATTTCCCATGAGATTTTCACAAGTCCTCAAGTGACCCCATCAACTTTTCATGAGGCAGGAGGGCCTTCACATTAGCAAGAAGTGCATGAGACTCAAACCACCAGTGTTCCAGTATCCATCACTTATCAAAAGGGCACAATGAGATTATTTTTTGTAGAAAAATGAGTATTATCTCCACCCGAGGTGAAAGGGGTCTCTTTTCCTTCAATAGCAAAGCAAGTACAGGATAAAGGTAAACAACCAGTGCATGAGGAAGGGCCTTTAGAAGGTCAAGAGAGAGATTTCATTCTCATTCAGGATGAGGACAATGATTTGGGCCCCAAAAGCTCAAGACTAAAAGAGATCATCTAGGAACAAGAAGCTGATATTCATGCCTTAGCTCTTAACCTGGAAAGAGCTAAGTGGATTATAAAATATCTTTATCAAAGGAACAAAAAGCTAGAGGATCAGCAGATGATCATGGAGCTACAAACCATAAGAGAAAACAGGCAAGCAACAAAGAGGAGGAAAATCAAATTGACACCACTAGAGCAAGAGATTGAGCTGATCATGAATCTTGGCTAGAAAGGGAAAACATGGACTTGGAGAAGTTGTTGGATAAGGCCAACAAAGAGAAAGAGATGTTGAGGCACATAGCCTATCACTATTTGGCAATAAATAAGATCTGCAAAGTGAAAATAAGGACCTTGAAGGCCAAATTGAGGAAAACATTGAGGAGGAAGAAAGACCAAGATAGACTCAAAATCTTGGTTGAGGCTTTCTTACCCCAACATAGTACTTGACGCAGGTTACTCAACCCAAATATCAAGAAATTTGGCACACTTTTTGTCAATTTTTGAATTTTTGAAGGGAAAAATAGGATTTTGTGCCTGGTGCGTAGCGCCACCTAGCACTCACTTTTGCTAGGGACCTCCTCTGGAGGAAACCTCTACATTTTTGGATTTTGCATGCAAAATTATCAATGCTTAGAAATTACTAGAAATTTTTGTCAAGTTTTAAGCTTCCAAAAGGGTCAAAAACACCTCAAAGATGCCCTTTCTTCCCCTTTTTGGCAACACAGGAAGCAGTTTTGGGAGAAATCACTTTTGAAGTGGGAAATAGACACCAAATTCAAAAATTTTAGTTGTTCTGGAAAGTAGATAGATATACCTTTCTAACAAGCCCACGTGTATCAAATTTTGTGCGTGGAAAGGCCTCGAAAATCAACTGCAAAATGGTGCTACATACAGGGACAATGGCATGATGCAGAGGATGGAAAATTGTCATTTTTGCCAAAAAACTCTATTTTCACCCAGTTTTCTCTCAGTTTAAATTTTTTCTCTCTCATGGTCAAAGTAATGATGTAATTTGATGTAACTTGATGCACTTTGATGTAAAAATTTTGAAAATTCACTCATGGAGGTAGATACATCATGAAAGGGTAGTTTTGAACTGAATGAATTAGTTTCATAGATTTTAGAGGCAAGCTGTTCCACTGCCTACTTTTCAATTCTTAGTTTAGATATTGTTGGATCAACTCTTAAACTCATGAATTTGACCCCTAAAGCCTTGCATCAGTTGTTTGTTGCCTATATCTAGTACTTTTTTCAGTCATTTGTTAAGGTTGGACTCTTGCGAAAGTTTTGAGGAGCAATGTACATTTATCTCTGCAGTTTGGCAAAGGAATAGACCAGAATTTGCATCATTTTGTGGGATTCTTGTGGCAGGTTGATTTGGTATTGTTTTTTCTTCTGTAATTCATGTTTACATGTGTTTATGTATACCATTATCTCTCTCTTTTCATCTGAACTAAATGAATCAAGCATAAACGTAGAAATCATTGATGTTGCAGTGCTTTACCTAGGGTTTGTTTAGTTTTTATGTTTTCTACTATTTGAAGAGGATTCCTGAGATTCCCATGCCCTCTCCAACTCCTCACCAGTCTTAAGACTCTCCATCTCATTCAATTTAAAGTACTAAAACATTTGCCTACCTCACCCCACAGAAACCTCTGCAAAACTAAGTCCATTCCCCAGACCCAAATCTGCCTTTCACATATTAGCTAGCAAACCAACATAAAATTCAATCAAACTCCTCTAAGCATATACCTAGCTGAAAATTGGTCTTTACGTCAGTCATCTCAAGCTTCATTTGTTATATTTTTTGGATATTGACAAGGAGAGGGTGCTCTCCCAACCTGGTAGCACTAGCTACCAGGTTAAACATGGTTTGATGTTACCCTAGATCCTGCCTTTCTCAAGCTGAGGTAGATTTAGGCCCTAATAGTTGAAACGATATCTGTTGACACATCTGATAAATAACACAACATAATAAATTTACACCTAAGTATTGGAGATTATAATTTTACCGCGCAATTCACCATGAAAACCTTATTTTTTGACGATAGTGACATTGTTTTGGGCTCACCCTAGATGGAAATTCTAGGGACCTATATTCTAAACACAAAAAAGAAGTTTCTGACATTTTCCCATAAGAAGAAGAAAATAGCAGTCCAAGATGTTATACTGAAACCAAATCCAGTAATGCTAGAGGATATATCAGATTCGACAAGGTAAAAAAGTATTACAAAATATGCAAAAGGAAATTGATAAAATCACTATTGAAAAAAATGAAGAAGTTTCTCAACTTAAAAACCATATTGAAAAATGATGACACAAATTAAGAAGCTTAAGAAGGATAAGATTTCATCAGAAAGCAACGTGCAAGAACTTATCAAGAAGGAGGCTTCAAAGGTAGGAATTCAAGTTGATGACAAAACAGCAAATACCAATCCACGGAATGTCACAACTCAAGAAGATGATAAGTCAGTTGAAGAAATGACACACTTAGATGTTGCAGTTCAGACAATGAATATCCCAAGTGAATGTTCCATAACTAAATAACAATATCTTTGTCAGAAGAAAATATGAAAATTGCCACATGCCGAATAAGGGAAACCTAAACCAAAAATGTCCCATATCGATATCTGAATCATGAGATTAGACAAATCAACCAAGTTACATATTGGGAACATTCAGACCAGAAACAACAAATTGATGTTCCGGAGAATAATGACGTTAAATCAATACACTCTTATGCTAACAAGTCATTACAAAATTCCAGTGATCACAACACTACACAAAACATTAATCTGGGAGGGTCTGATCCCTTCTCAGTGACACAATTTTGTTTATCCTTGATAAAATAATATCAACTTGTACCGACGAGGATGACTATTCCAAAAGAGAAAGAATTTTGAAGCTGAAAAAGAGATCAAGCCCTTTTTCATTAACAGGCTTTGAGGACAAAGCTTTTTAAGGAAGAAGGCAATGTTACGAATATATATATATATATATATATATATATATATATATATAATGTAAAATAATGTAAACAATAATAATCATAAATAATGATTAGTTAAACTAGTAATTAAGTTGAAGAGGCATGTCTAAATGAGACATCACCCTCCATGAAGAGTGTTGGGCCTAAAAATAGTCCTTATTTTCACTCCATTATTCACCAATATCTTCACATTCTACCTTCATGTCACCTCCATTCCACCTCCACATCATTACATTTACCTCATTGTTGGGTCATAACTATGTTTTTCCAAAGTTTATTAATTCTTAACATTTTTAAGTGGATTTATGGCTAAACTTTAGAAAATAATATGCTTATACTTATAACTAACAATTAGAATGAGTTTGTTGACATGTGTAGGTACAAAGGAAGCTTCCAGGGCATCTTTATGTGGCACTCTATGTTCAAATTCGAATTTGAGAAGATCATGAACCTCATGGAGAAGATCATGGACCTCATGGAGAAAATCATGGACCTCATGGAGGAGATCATGGAGGATAGGGTTATGTGTCACCATTGGTTGAGAAATATGTGGGTCAAAGGAGAGAATAGTGGGTCTACATTTATGAGGTTGTTATCATAGTTTTTGTATAAATAGGAGTACCTCCTCCATTCCAAGGGGAGGACTATTGGAGCATTGTATCCAACTTACGATGGAATAGAATAAAGCTTTGTTTTACATATATTTCCATTATGTAGCTTTAGATATAAGTTGTACATATATTTCCATTATGTAGTTTTAGATATAAGTTACCTTAATGTAGTATATGGAATAGCTTGTCACTTTGTTCTTAGGAGAATTGAGCTCACTCTAGAAGGAGCAAAGGAACATGTTATTTCATATTAGATCTTATTTCATTTAATTGCTTAGAAGTTTAAGGATTGGTTTGTGATTGATGAATGATTTTTCAATTAGAGCCTTATCAACATATGAGAGGACAACCAAGAGTCTAAGTTAGGCTCTCTCTCTATTCGATTTGTATGATAATTGAAATTCATCCTTTTGCCTTTATGTTTCAAGTTATTTCATTTTCTACGGTTATGGATGAATCTTAGTTTAGTTTGGATTAGTACATGAGAGGACAATCAAGAGACTAAGTTAGTCTTTCTCTCTCTTTGAATCTGAACAAAAATTAAAGTTCATTCTCTTGTTTGCATTTCAAGTTTCGAGTTTTATGTAATCAATGATTTCTCTATGATACTGTAGGGAAGGACAACCAGGATCTCCTTAGTTAGGAGCCTCTTCCCTTGCATATTATATTGAATCGTAAATAATTTCACTAGACATAGAGTTAGCTGCCTACTCCTGCATATATATTGCTGGCATCATCATAAGCTTACGAGTTTCCCTAGTTGATAATTTAATGCAGCAATTTAAACAAATAAATTGACCAACAAAGAGACACTTGCCTAATATATATAAGCAAGCCTCTCATTCTCATTGTAAATTATCATCATTCTTATTCTCATTTCTATTCACACATTTGAATATATATAATATTTGTAACAGTGGGAAGAAGAAGAGAATTGTTAATTGGAAGAAAGGTATACCTCCATATTATAAAATCAAAGGATGGTTTTTCCTCTGTTAGAACTTTGTCTCAATGAGTATCTAACATAATTAATAAACAAATATTCCTCCCCGTAGCCTCCAGACCAAAACCTGATCTAATTAGCTAGATTAAGATTATTAACAAACAAAAATTCCATGAAGATAATGTCAAAATGAAGGAAGGAGAGATATGTGATGGAAGCAATTTGCGATCCATAAATGCCATTTATATAGTCTCTTAGGCCTATGAAGTCATACTCACAATTGTTGAATGAAGCCTTCAAATACCGAAAATTGATGCAAGTAATTTTATTATGAGTATAAATATCATACTTACACATGTTGTTGAAGTAGGTTATTCCAAGAAGATAAGTTCCCGCATAAATAATAGCTCACAATATTTATCTTGTATTATTTCTCACACATGTGTAGTGATTCGACATTCGGAAAATTTTGAAATAATATGTTATAATATATATAGGATGAAAGGAATATTTTATCATTAGAGGTTTTCAACCAGATATTGGTGAGTTGAATAAATGTTTAATAAAAAAACTTTATATAACCATTGTTGTTCCTCTTGACAGTGTATATGACACAATCTATGGAAATTCTTCCAAGTTGTTGATGCTTCAATTATGTTCTCCTATATAGTGTGTGGCGAGGGTTTTGGCCCCATGAAATATTGTTTGGAATATAACAATGAATTTGCTAAAGTAAAATTAAAATTAGCTTCCCTCTCTTATTCTTGTTACTCTATCAATTACAGATTGACTCACAGATGTGTCATTCAACATCAACTCGAAAAACCCCGCACCACTGAGCTCTATGGCATGCTCTTTTAGGTAAGCTTTAATGACCATCTATTATTGGTAAATTTAACACACAACATCCCCTTTCCAATTTTATAGAAGGCTAAAACCACATTTATGACTCTTATTTTCCTTTTCGATCCACAAAGTCGTTCTTTTTGCTTTCCTAATCCATTAATCCAACCAACTAATGAATATATAATTTCAAAAGCAGTTACATTTTACGAAATATTCTACCTCCAAAAAGAATTCAATTGTATAATGTTTATCCAAATTTTCACATTGAAAAACATATTTTTAGCTTCATATTTCCTTTGCATTGTAAATTTCAACATGGAGGGTACACGTATTTAAGACCAGCAGGATTGTTTAACCAATTGATTGATTGGTAGCTTATTCAATATAAAGACTTCCAATATACATTATGTTCTTTTATCTGAGTATATTTGCATCGAGATTTACCCTCCTCTGTGAGGGAACCCTCTAATGTATCTTCTGCATTTAAACATTCCCTTCGAATTCTTCAACACATGAGTGCATCCCATTGGGAAAAAGAGATGGAATAAATTTGTTGATTTATGTGTTCCAATACTATTTATGTTGGTGGATTATTTAGCTATAGAAAGTGGTGTATCCCACTTCTAAAATTACCGGGGACACTTTTCAGAGAATATGAATAAACCCAAAACCTGGATTCGGGGTCAACCCAAAATAAAATAAAATCAGTGAGTTTGGTTTGATGGTGTGAGAGGGGTTAGTTGATAGTGTTGGATGGATTATCTTCTCTCCATTTATTGGGGCTAGCATTTTTTAAATTAGGATGAAGTTAGGATCGAAAACCTGATGGCGTAAAGGTTTATGCCTAAACTCACATATGTGTGTAAAATCAATAAATTAAAAATTCTTGATATAGAAGAATTATATAATGAAGCTAAAAGGGATGGTTCATGATAATATATGGTAACACAACAATCCTCCCTTGTCGTGGTGCACTGTTTGTCAAAGTGTGTTATAAGCCCCATTGTGGGTGGACTCCGATGATATTACATAACATGTAATGAGGACTTGGACCTTTGGCCTTGAGCCCAATAATTTATATCGAGAAGAGTTTCTCCAAGTACATTTAGTCTAGCAAAGGCTTGATCAACCATGATATTTCATTTGAATGAGGGAAACATAACTTATATTCTCCACTAGTCAATAATAATTCCTGTAGTAAGTTGACCAAGAAATGTGTCACTGTTGTGTCAGCCTACAAATGGAAGGATGTCATTTGGAAATGAGGAATTTAGAATGAGCATAGCCACCACGTCCCCAATATTGTGATGACATAAATCAGCACATTGAGAACGTGGACACAAAAATAGTTAGATGAAAGAATAAATGAAATATACAATGGTCTATGCAAAATAATTCATGTTAATGCAACATGAGTTAAGCATTATGCAAAATGGTTGTACCAGTAATAATGTATATTTTCTCGTTCTTAGTTATCAATTTATCGATGCGATGATATTTATATCATACATACCTTATATATCTATCTAGGGATTCAATGACTGAATATGGATAAACAACTTGGAAAAATCTTGGTGCCATAATTGTTTTTCAAGGATTCGTCAAAAACTCTCTCAATTATTCTATATGAAATAATTTTTAGAGTCATAGTTTATATACATCTAAATTCCCATTTAACTTTTCTAGAGCTACATTGCACCTTAAGAAGAAATTGGTGAAATACTTGGAAGTCATTAATGACGCTCAAACATGTCTGGGAAGATTTATCGGGCTAGGAATTTGTAACCTATGTCTTTAGGGATAGTAATAGACTAATGGAAGAATAGAGTTAAATTATAAGTTGTACGGTTGATATGCATAGTCTATCTAAGGACATAGCTTAATAAAATGAAACTAATGCCTATAGATATAATCTATCCAAGGACATAACTTAATGGAATGAAATTTATACTTATAGAGATGTTAGGAAAGGATGAAATACGAAGGGAAGAAATAGATAAAATGATTTCCGTCTTATTAGAAAAGCTTATGTGTAAAAAAGAAAAAATGGTCTAAAAGATATACATGACAAGTGTTATCATAGCATAGGTTCAACACTCAAACTAATTTCCACATGTAATTGCAAGATAGAAATGATTAATAACTAGATCATATTTGAAATAAATTGGTTATCCATTGGAATGATTAAATTGAGAAAGATTAAGATCGATTGTGATACACATAATACGACAATGAAGTCCAAGCAGACCTTAGAAGCCAAGTTCAAACCCATCATTTTAATCATTATTTGACATTGGGAATAAAAAAATAAATAGGCCTTTAAAAAAAATTAATAACTTCTCTCAAGCTATGGACTACCCCCATTTAGTTAGGAAGTGTATGGGTAGGTTCGTTCCCTCGCTAATAACTAGTTCGGCTACCTGGAAAATCCTAATAAGCATGATGAATCAAGAAAACAAAACTAGGAACAACACCTAAAGGAATTTGTATACCTAAGACAATGTCTCTATGGTGTACCCAAAATTTCATTAAGGTTAAATACTTGATCATCACCTTGAATAAGGTCTTTAAGTGTTTGTTGCACTACTATACATGGCACCACTAAGATACGTTAATATTGAGCTCCACTCCTAATGGAAATTTTGTCTAGCAGAATCAGCATAGGTGCATTATAATGTGTCTTGAGTTCATCAATATCATAATTCATATTTCTTGTGTGTTTTGTATATGATTCATAGCATTATATTGGCTTGCTTATTCATTAGATGGATGAATCATTCCCCTTGTTGGCACTATTCGTTGTGTAGGTGTAGTCGTGCAACAACTATGTGGATGGATGTTTTTATATTACAAAAAATTGAGTTAAAAAAAATTAGATTGTCCTCTCTCGTCCACTATTAAGCTTATAGTCTCCTACAAACACCTAGTCACATTTAAAAAGAAGTAACCATAATTGTGGGAAAAAAATTAATGAGGGTCCCAATTCAAACATTTCCTACATCTAAAGGCATGTTTCCTTTATTATATTAGGGAATGCGAAATAATCGTATGGTGTTGTAAATGATTAAAAATATCATGGCTATGATCTAGTGCATCAATTGAGAACATCACTTGAGACGGGTGTATAAACTTTGTGTAAGCATGAGTTCATATATCATGAAGTGAGAAAACATTTTATTTTTTTGCAGTGTCCAAAAGTCTAATTTGAGCATATAATGTATGACTCTTATAGTTTCATAGTCATACAACATGTGATGGGTTCCCCAAGGATTCCATCAAACTTAACCAGGTGTACACTTGAGATGGTCGTGCATACATTTCAAAAACCCAACTTCAACAAGTTGAATACTTTCCTTGAGGCCTAAAATTGGATACCTAAGGAGATAAGGGAAACCCATGGCATTTATTTTGTAGTCTAATGATCGAATATGGTTTGTTATGTGATGTTCTACATGGCTATATTATTCCATATATTTGTAGAATAGCAATTTTTTTTACAAGACATTGGGATAGTTTTATGTCTAGTCATATCAACTACATAGGACCATTCTCAGATGAAAGGGTTAAGTAGGAAGATGTTACTAGAAAGTAATTTCAATAAGAACTAGGCCATTCATCAAGAAAATTATTTTAGCAGCCTCTGATCTACTAACCATCACTGGTTTTTTTGTTCTTCTTTGATGAGAGAAATCATCACGCAAGGTAGTAGTGATTAAAGCACTTCTACTCCTACAGTATCACTAAAACTAACTTTTTTATTTTATTTAGAAAAATAACCATCACACAATGATTGTAACTCTATTTCTCTTCATAATACATCAAATATAGTGTTACTCATTCAATAATACTATCAAGGGAAGGTAAGGCAAATAAGGTACTAGTACATGATAAATACTAAAGCTTAACAACAACATGGATAAATTTGTCAAAACTTCACATGCATGATATTTATTAGACTAAGAAAAAGGAAAGATGCAAGATACTGAAAGAAAATTGATAGTTAAGATACGTTTGTAGAAGTATGGACATGTTGTCACCTTAGCAAACTGATAACATTTAAAAGTCACCACATTCGAAAGTTCAATGCATACTAGAAAATATTGAGATACAAACATTTGAAGCCATGATAAACAAATTTCTTAAAGAATGAGGAGCTACAAGAGATTTGTTGCTACATTCTTACCCTAGAAAAGTGTTGACCTTATTGTATTATTGTTGAATTCCAAAATTACAATTAACATATACCTATGATCAAGTATCACTAAAATAACAACTAGATAGATGACAAGAAATGAATATCGGTCGTCGTAATTGAAAATAGGTGAATAATGAAGATAAAATCAAAAGTGGAGAGCTGCTACGGGTACTAGCTTGATACATACATGTTATTTTGCAAAAGTATTAAATAATGATAATGTTTGTTGGTATCGCAACCTTAGTATTGAAGAAAAACTATACAGAGTTAATAATATAAACTATGGATTTCTAACTGCTGAGATTGTCTTTAATTGTATAAGTTATTGAGGAAATCACCTATCTTGTTTATATTATTAATACATTCAGTACATTAAACGAACCCCCAATATGTATTAAAAGTATTAGCCAACCACCTTAGTAAATGAATGTGTCCATGAAATAATAGTGTCCTCTTAATAATCTATTTACATGCAAGGGAATGAGATAAAGATACAAGATATAGAGTGATTCCATCCCTAACAATTGAAAAAATGGCTAAAATCGTATAGATACGAATAATGTTATACACACTACATTGATACTGGTTACCCTTATGTGAGCAAGGAAAGCATGCAATTTTTATTTTGACTATCACTTATAAGAGTCACAAAATTTGGGTGAAGGATTATATGAAAAGAATATGAGACATGGTATTGTTATATTGCTATACTGCTATTAATCTTGTTTAGATGTGTGTGAATATTTGTTGAGTACAGATGGAATGTACATAACATTA
Organism: Pinus taeda; assembly: GCA_000404065.3. Taxonomy (NCBI): domain Eukaryota; kingdom Viridiplantae; phylum Streptophyta; class Pinopsida; order Pinales; family Pinaceae; genus Pinus; species Pinus taeda. Next base: position 56,097 of record APFE031465115.1, on the reverse strand, counting down.
GGCAGCATGTGTAAGCACGTACAAGGGAACAAGAATGACATATATGGAAAAGAAATATATGTGTTCAGATTTGTGGGATCGCACAAAGCAAGGCAAGGGGAAACAATTGAGACCTAAGTGATCTAGTGGTAGTACTAAATAAAACAGGATAGATGGTAGTATCAAGGAAATTGCATATTTTTGGTTTTATACCATGAAATGGGTACGCAATTAAAGAAGCACCACAAGTTGTGAACCATGTGTAATGGGTTGTAGTTATTAATTGTATTAGTTAGTAGTACGAGTCATAAGGTAATTATAACATTTCATGCATCGATGTTTAAGAACGTATGTACTTAGAGGATCTCATATATGTGACTAATAAATGTTGCAGGGGAAACTAGCATGGGTGGGGGCGGGGGTAGGAAACTTGCGAACAAAAACTCTTGTATGTTATAGGAGAATGAAATAGGATTATTCCATCGAAGAATAGTTCAGACGTAAGTACGATCGAATTAATTAAATTTCAATAGGGATACATGGGAGTAGGAAGAATAAAGGAATGAAAAGGAAAAGTTACTCAACAAATTTTAGGAACAAGGAACTAGACTATGAACACCGAGGATAGTGTTAATAAAATGGAGGTAGAATGTAATATCCCTACATTGCAGTAAAAATACTTGGGTTAGGCTATGATGGGTTAGAAATAATGGTGAAAATTCCAAAGAAGAATATCTAATTAAGTATTTAAATGGATTATTTATTAATAAGTATATAAACAAGGAGTATGTAATTGGGAATTAGACACCTAAAAACAAGACTCTTACCAAATAAATTAAAGATATAATCTTATTAATAAATGAGATTTCATATAACTTCATCACAAGATAGAATGAAATTCTAGATAAGATTAATGAATGGGAGAGACATCCATTAAGTTTCTTAGTCAGGGAAATATGCTAAGCTTAGAAAATCATAAAAGCACCATGGGAGAGAAAGACAGACTTTGTTGGAAAAGCCTAGGAAAATGGATAAGAATATCCACAAAAGAAATATGTCCCTAAAAGGAAACATTATCATGAAAGACAAGTATTTTAATACTAGAGAAGAGGATGAATGTAGGATCATTGATTCCTAGAAAGGAGCTCTTAGCTTAGGAGTGAACTAGAAGCAATTAGTTCTAGGTTGAGTGGAAAACAGTGTCAGCTTCCCAATGTTTCTCTTACCTCAATGGATTTTTGGTTAGACTATTTGTTGTTTTTATTTAAGGTGGTCATGCAAAAAACTACAAATAGATGCTGCAATTGTTTGGAAGGTAGTTGTAAGATTTCTTATTTAATTAAGAATTGATAATATGATTATATTATAGAATAAATTCTATTCGGATGTTATTTATAGATGCTCATGAACTGTTAATAATGGTTATGTGTGAAAATGTCTAAAATGAATGAGGGAACATAAAGTTATTCAACAAAACACTTGAACGATAAGCTCGATGTATAGGTAACCTGGTGCGGATGATTATAACCCTGTGATAGTTTAATCACACATATTTCACTATATTTATAACCATGTTTATGGTAAATAGAGAGGTTTTAAGGGTATGGTAAAGGCTGCAACATTAGCCTTCCGATGAAGTTACTTAGTTATCATATTAATCCATTTGATTTTGAGGATACTAGATGCATAACGATTCTAAAGGAAGGTCGTTGGATAAAACCATGACTAACTTAAAATTGATTCACAACTCATGTATGTATTTATTCTAGCAATCATAGAGGAAAATTGGAATTCAGGTAGCTTAAACTCACGAAGGAAATTCAAGGGCACGAGGACCAGGTATATGGAGGATCATTGAATTAAATACTCTCCTATGGAGGCCCGGAACTATTCCAAAGAGGTATAACATAAATTCATCTTTCTTATCCCAGCTTCTATCTCATAGGGAGGAAATTGCACTCGTCAATTCTCATCAAATGTTCACTGGCAAAGGATATTACATGGTTGGTTGTAGACATTTACTAGGCCACAACAGGAATAGGAAAATTATTAATTGGAAGCAAGGTATACCTCCATATTATAAACTTAACAAATGGTTTATCCTATGTTATAAATTTCTCACAACAAGTATCTGGCATAATCAATAAACATCGTATTACTCCCAGTAGCCTTGAGACCACAACCCAGTCTAATTAGCTATATTAAGAATATTAACAAACAAAAATACCATGATGATGATGTTAAAATGAAGGAAGTAGATATAGGTGATCGAATTAATTTGCAATCCATATATGCCATTTGCATGGTCTCTTGGGCCTACAAAGTCGTAAACACAATTGGTGAATGGGGCCTTCAGTTAGCAAAAAATGGTGCAAGTGATTTTGTTAGATATAAAGACCATACTTACAAATGATGTTGAAGCAGGCTATAGGCAAGCAGTTAGGTTCCCCCAGTTGATGGATTGGTAGCTTCTTCACTATAAATACTATGGATATCCATTAGGTTATTCTATCTAAGTTTATTGGCATTAGGCTTTACCCTCTTTTGTGAGGGAACCCTGTGAAGTATCTTCTTTGTTTAGATGATCCATTCAAATTCTTCAGCAGGCGAGTGCATCCCACTAGGAAGAAGAGATGGAATGAATTCATTGATTTATACATATCGATATTCGATATGTTAGAGGATTATTTATATGGAGAAATTATTGTATCCCACTTATCAAATTACTACGGAAACTGTACAGAGAATATGAATAAACCCAACAAGTAGATTTATGGATCAGCCCATAGTAGAAAACTTTCACTAGGTTTGTGTTGTTGTTCAGAGAAGGGTTAGCTAATAGTGTTCGGTGATTAACTTCTCTCTGTTGATTGGGATTATCCCTTTTGTAATTATGATGCATTTTGGATCAAAAATCTAATGGTGTAAAGGCACATGCCTAAATCCACATATATTTGTATAAGACCAATAAATTGAAAATTCCTAGTATAATGGAATTCGATAATGAATCTAAGAGGGATGGTTCATGACAAGATATGGTAGCAAAGAAACCCTCCCTTGGTGTGGTGAATTGTGTATCCACCTAAATTGTAATCCCCATTGTGGGTGGACTTTCATGATATTACATAACATGTAATGAGGACTTAGAGCTTTGGCCTCAAGCCCAACAATATATACTGAGAATAGTTTCCCCATGGGTAGTTAATATAGCAAAGGCTTTATCAACTGTGATAGTGCATGTGAAGTAGGGCAACATAACTTATATTCTGGATTGGTCAACAATTTATGTAGTAAGTTGATCGATAAATGTTTGACCGTCCTGTCAGCCTACAAATGGAAGGATGTGATTTGGAAATGAGGTATTCAGAATGAGCATAGCCATTGTTTCCCGAACAAGGTGATGACATAATTCAATGGGTTGGGAATGTGGACATAAAGCGTATGTGATAAGATGTGCATAAACAAACTACACAATGGTCTCTGCCATGTAATCCATTTTGATACAACATGAGGTAGCCATTGTGCCAAATAGTTGTATTGGTAATAATTCAGATGTTACTGTTCTTAGTTATCAGGGTATCGATGTCATGGGATTTATATCATACATAATTTAGATAAATAGGAATGGATTCAATACTGGACTATGGATGAACAACTTTGGAAATACTTGGCGCCATAAAATTGGTTTTCATGGATTCCTTGAAAACTGTTTCGATTATTCGATATGAAATAATTTTGAGAGTCATCTTTTATATAAATGTAATTATCCATTTAAATTTCATAAATATGCCTTTCCCTTTCCACGAGAAATTAGTCAAATACTTGGAAGTCATTGATGACAACCAAACGTGTCTCGAAATATTTATTGTGCTAGGAATTAATAACATGTGTCTTTAGGGATAGGAACATACTAATGCAATATTAGACTTAAATTATGAGTTGTATGATTTCTATGCAGAATCTATCGAAGGACATAACTTAATAAAATACAACTAATGCTTGTAGAGATAATCTCTCCAAGGGAATAGCTTAATGGAATGCAATTTATACTTATAGAGATATTAAGAAAGGATAAAATACAAAGAGAAGAAATAGCTAAACTAATTTCTGTCTTATTAGATAAACTTATATGTAAAAAAGAGAACTGCTCTAGAAGAGGTATATGACAGTTTAGTAACAATAAAGATTGAGTGTGAAATGTATTAGACAATTTGTATTTGAATTTCTAATGTCATAAATATATATGATAAAGGGTTGAGTTAAATTAGGAAATAAATTTAATCACTCTCTGACCTTAGTTTTGGTTGTAAGATTAGATAATTTTATTAACCTATTGAAAGATATTCCTAACTCATTGTAAGATGAATATTTTTAGTAAATCATCAAAATAAAGTGAATTAAATTTGGCTATAGATTAGGGGACAAAATAATTTTTCTATTGATAATTTCCTTGAGGAAGTTAAAACAAGTTACATTATCCTGTAATTTCAAATGAGATAAAAAGATGGATAAGAGTTTTAAGGGAATTGAAAATGAAATAAAAATTTATGTATTGGAAATTAACGAACACAAATTGTAATATAACAGGAAGTAATTAAGTATTATGGAAGAAAAATAAAATTTGAAACCTACTTTTAAACAGAGAGCATGAATGAAAACTGAAAAAGGAACGAGAATGCGAAATTATTCCATTGTTAGCATATCCATATACATATTGTCAATATGATCGAAGAAATCAAAATATAGAAAGACAAATGAATAGAAAATTCTTAGAGATAGCCAATTCAAGATTGTTGATAATCAATTTTTAAGAAAGTAGAAACATCACAAAAATCCTAAATCTAATCACATATTTCTTTCTATTTTAGAGGAACTATAAAAAATTGTAACACCATGTAGGAAATGTAAAAATCCAACTCTTGGCGGTAGGACATTGAACTTTTTATTAGGATTTATAATCTAGTAGAAGAGCATTTTGTTGGAATTAATGCTATTTTGTTGGCCTTGATGTCAACCTAGATCATGAACTTATCACACAGTTGGTGATTGGTAGAAGAATTGTAGAGGTTGGCTTAAAATAACTTCACGATGTTGTGATGTGTTTTGTTATGAAGTGTTGCAGAGGTGAAGTGGTGAAAAAATATAGCAGAGTTCAAGGCATATGATCTCATATATTTTTCAAGTTTTCATATTCTCGTTAGGAAAGAGAGGTTTCACAGAGTGAAGAGGTTTCAATATCACTTGGAAGCAATGTTGACCATGCTATGCAATGTTGACCATGCTTAGTCAAGTGCAAATGTTTTATGATTTATTAGTTGCTATATTTTGGAGAAGGTGATCATAACAATGCACAAGGGCTAGATTTAATAATGCATTGAAATATTTCAAGATCAAACTTATTTATTTATCTGCACATGTATTCAATTAAGATGTATTTGGGCTAGTGAAGTTGTGTATGTTCTGAGTGTTTCACTACAGAGGATTTGAAGACTGTAGTTGTAATGTCCCCTGATAACTTCACATGAAAATGTTTGGAGTTAGAAACTTACATCATCTGCCAATGTGTCGCTTTCTATTTTACTATTCCATCTTACTTTAATGACCATTAGGTGAACCACCATCATTACATAGTGTAATTCTTTCGTAAATAAATAGTTAGTCACACAACCATTATCTAGCATTGTTGTAGCATATTATCATCAACTTTGAGATGTAGCATTGCATCATTCCCATGCTTCTTTTAACTAGGTTAATGAACCATACACTTTGTAATGTAATGGTCATGCCATGAAATAAATCAACATCATCAAACTAGAACAATAATCAATCACATCATTGACATCGATATACTGTGAAAACCTTGTAGGCTGAAAACTAACATATGTTTAATTTTATTATGAAATATTTGTGAGGGTGTTCACACCTTACCCAATGGCTTGTAAGGGAGACCATACCTTAACCATTGTTATACAATATTAAAAATAAATATCATTTGAATATATCATATCTATTTGGTCTATAAAATATTGTGGATATTCCACTACAAACTTTGTCACAACAGGTCTGATAATAATATATTAAAATTTTAGATTTTGATAATATTCGAGTTTTATTAAACTTCTAGATCTATAAATTTAATTACAATTAGAGCATGCATGTGAATGGAAATTATGCAGAAAAAGTAGAGAATGAAAAAATAAGATCACGCACACATAAGACACAAAATATGCTTTGAGAAGCCCTTTATAGAGAAAACCCAGTTGGAAGGTAAGGTCACTTCACTCTCTTTCTCTATCTCGAAATATGGTTGCAGGTATAAACAAGTAAATATTGTGACCCATGGGCTACTACAATGCACATATCCTTTGTATGTGCTCTACCTTCTAACTCTCTTTTCTATATTTTCTCATCTATGGAACTAAATGTTCTCGAAATAATGGAATGCCTCTTCCTCTTGGTGTCTCAGTTATAACACAACCTGATAGCCTAATAATAGTTAAGTTTGACTACATAAATTCTTCACTAGAGTTATAATATAGACTCTTATAAAGTATTTTACATTAAAAAACATGTGGCTAGTCCATTTTCAATGAATAATGGGGGTTGACCGGGAATCCTCCCGAACTATAGGTGTGAAAATAGGAAGGTCAACTTTTAAGTGGAATAACGTTTGCATCGGGAATCTAATTGGAGCACTTATTGCGTCATTGGAAAGACCTATATGTGTATAATAGCATGAAATTGTATGTCACTTGGATGTAAAAGTTTTACCCCCAAAGAACATCGTTTGATTCCTCAAAATGCTACCGCAAGGTTTCAAACCCCATTTTGAGAAACTGACTATCACGAGTAAAAATAAACCCATAAGATTATCCCGACATTTTTTCCACTTTGAATACATTGAGATCGATGGAAAGCTATATAAATATTCAATATAGATCACACCTCCCCATTTTTATAGGCTTTGGTTGCACCTTCTCAATGAGTTAAGGAAGTATTTTATCCACCTTCTATCAATTGTACCATTTCTCTTTGCTTGGAATTTTGTCCCTTCAACCCATTCTACCAAAGGTCATGATGGCCATGTCTTGTAGTTCTGGGCCTCTTCTATAAAATTATATCTTATGTCAACTCTTCTTGAGCATCTACTCCCAAATCCTCTACAAAAGTTATGACTTGTTCCTCTTCCTAATCTGCCATGGAAGGCTCATAAAGCTTCCCATTATCCCCCTTCACAGCTAAGTAAATGCACATATATGGTGGTAAACTAAGTTGATAGGAATTATCACCCACCTTTTCAAGTATATCAAAGGGACCATACCTCATACACTTAATTTTCATACCAGGCCCCTATAACCTCTCCTTGTTCGACTATATCCATACTCTATCTCCCACCCTAAATGATTTTTTTGTTATGTACAGATCACGCCTAGCCTTATACTTCTCTTATGACTAATGCAATGTTTCTTGTACCTATATATGAATCTATCAATCTTTTCTATAAACTTTTCAACCCTCAAAGAATTTCTTGTAAGATATTCCCTCACTCCTCTTTGCTGCCCATATGCAATATCCAAAGGTGAGTGTGGAAGATATCCAAAACAAGTTTAAAATGGTGACCTTCTTGTGGAAGTGATGAGCCCCAATATTGCAACAAAGATGTTACAACTCTTCTGGCTATTCACTTAAATTATCAACTCGGGGTTCATACAAACTTAAGAGGGGATGACATTGTATGTGCAAAAGACACGTTCCTCTTCCTATTATGACTCCCTTTCATGAAAGTGAAATAAGGAAATGGAACAGATTCAAATGAACAAATATCTAAGTAAGACATCAATCCTAAGTTTTAATAAGGAAATGTATTCTACTTGTAAAGTAAATGGCAGGAAGGAAATATATTCTATTTGCAAATATGTAAAGAATGATGAAAAATATGCAAACCTAATATATATTTCTAGAATGTAAATAAAATTTAAAGTAGATATACTAATTTTCAAGAAAGAAAATTCCTAGAGTACTTGTGTAAAAAGGAAGTCACACTTCGCATAAAGTAAATTGCGGAAAAGGAATCTAGATTAATTTGCAAAATCAACATTTAAGAAGTAAGCAATATGAGAGCTATATGTCAACCTTGATGGAAAATACAGGGAGGGAGTCATTATTCCTTAGCAATTGGTAATTTTAAATATTTTCAAAGAATTAGTTAATATTTAATTATCATTAATCTCTATGCAGTAATAATAGTGAATAAAGGAACACAAGAGGCACAAAAATTTTAGGTGGAAAACCCCCTCAGGGATAGAACCCACATAAATCTTTTCTAATAATTCTTTAATCTTCAAATCCATTTGAAAGGAAAACTCAAACTTCCTCGAATCTAGAAAAGATTTCTTCTCCAGCTCCCACTCGATGGACGCTCCAACACCCAAGATTCTTCAGTAGCCAACGCAATGGATGCCCCAACACCCAACGAGCTACAACTCACCCTAGAACCACCCTACCACCCTGAACTTTTCACAAACTTGAACCTGTTGGTTAATTCATGAAACAACCTAGCACCACCCTACCACCCTATAAAATAATTAAAGAAGAATTGAGTCATAATAGGGAAAACGGTACACTTTACAATGATATAGAATGATGTAGAAGAAGAAGACATGCTAGACCATAAACCCAACTATGACACAAAATCCTAATGATGATCCTAGACCTCCCGAAACTACCTCTTCAACTCTTGGTAGATAAACATGTGTACAACTTTTACAATGATGCTTTTACAATCAATTTGTACAATGATACTTTTACAATGATTGTATGTAGTGTTTCCACTTGAAGACTTCATGTGGTGAACTTCTTATTGTTGTTTTGCGCCTTGATTATTTCTCTTTCAATGCTACCTTTTCTCACTCTTCAAAAAATTAAATTATGAATTGAGTATTCTCTTAATGAATATGTAATACCTGCAAAAAGTCTTCAAAGAAATACCCATGACATGATAATAGTAAAAATTACCTCATCCTGCAGAACATATGTCAGTGCTAAACCAAAACGACAAATTAGAATACAAATAAAATAATGCAATTAAGAGATGAACATGCATATACAAAATACACTTACCTATAGCTTACCTCTGTTGCACCATTTTCCTCCACCTTGCTCTTTGTTGCCCTAGAAAGTCTAGTCCTTTGCACCCCTTGAGAACATTTGATCTAGTTTTTCTTGCCCTCTAGGAGCACGATATTTAATCTGATGTATATCTGTGATTTCAGATCCCAAAAATGTTATCTTCAATTTTGCAGAATCCCTCTGAGTCTTAATTGCAATGCCATAGTTCTGACCTGATTTGGACTCTTTAAGACAAAGTTATGCCCAATCTCTCAGAATGACCTAATTATGGACTACTTCAGTAGACTGAACTTGTACGATGTACCGCGTGTCACTGTTTCCTCCTTTGGCTTTGAAAATGATATGTAGAAAACTAAAGTCAATGTAGTATCCTCCTTTTTTACAAAATTCCAATCCTCTTCTCTGAGACTGAGTTATGACAATTTTCCCAAGGCCACTTCTTTGAAATGAAATTTGGCAGCGTGTAAAAACCCTAACTTCCACAGATCATATATCCGAAAATTTAGTGAACCAAGATATAAAATTTGGTCATGAGATTCAAAGGATTTCAAACCAAATGGGTTCTAATTTCAGAATCTAAGACTTCATAGAAATGAAGTTATAGCAAAAATGCAATAATCACTACATTTGGAGGATATATGATATTTCTTTTTATAGAGTTGAGAAATGCTTCTATAGATAATGTTGGATGGACTTTAGGAGAATATTTTTTATTATTAATTATTGACTATTCAATGACCAAAACGAATTGTGACTTCCATGCCACAACACCGAAGGGTTTTAGCCCACTAACTGGAGTTACTAACTTCAAACATGAATATCTCTCAAACCGTGAAGAATTACATGGCGTGCCATATATCAATGGAAACATCTCAATGAGTAGAATATATATACAAGATCCATGACTAAAAATAGAGTAAGATGTCAAGTCAAAACTACCTTGCAAGATTACGGTGGCCCCTGATGTTGCTTGGGTTGATATCAATTACAACCTTAGATCATCTTTAGATCAACAATCTGCCCCTTTGGCATTGATGGAAACACAAGTACTCGCCTTGTGATCAGTGCACGTCTTCCCACTGCCTCCTTTCCCATTTTGACATTAGTAGCAAAGGGTAACTCCCATTGACACACAACCCTCCTGCAAACCTATACAAACTTCCACTCCCCCTTTGTTTTATGAATAAGGAAAATCTAATGAGAACTTGGGAGAATCCCAATCTTCTACTGAAGATATTCAAATGCTTCACGAGGTAAAGGTTTGGTGAATATATCAGCGATTTGTTCCTTTGTACCAAAATATTCAAGTTTGATATTATTTTCAGTGAATTTTTCTCTAAGAAAATGATATTTTATCATAATGTGTTTTGTTTTTGATGCATGATAGGATTCTTGGAGATGGTGATGGCACTGGTGTTATCACAGAAGATGGGAATAGGCTCACTGAATTGTACTTGAAGATCTTGTAAAGTTTGTTTCATCCAAAGGACTTGAGTAAAATAAGATGCCATTGCAATGTATTCTGCTTTGACTATAGATAATGAGATTGAGGTTTTATTTTTTCTCAACCATGATATGAGACAACAACGTAGATAGAATGCTACTACACTAGTACTCTTACGATCATCGTTGCTTCTTGTCCACTCTGCATCTGTAAAGGCTTGAATAATGAGATTTTTGCCCTTGGGATACGATAAGCCATTGTCTATTATGCCCTTTAGATATCGAAGAATTCTTTTGATGACAATAATATGTGATTCTTCTGCTGCTACTGGGAATCTTGCTACTTGTCCAAATGCTTGCATAAGATCCGATCGAGAGGTTGTTATATATAGAAGACTACCAATCATAGATTTGTAGACTACCAATCATAGATCTGTAGAACCTCTAATCCACATCCTTAGATGAGTCATCTATTATCAGTTTCAAACCTATTACATCAGAGTAAGGACACATTTGCAATCTTCCATTTTGAATTTCTTGATAACTTCCTTAATGTACCTAGCTTGACATATAAATATTCCTTTCTCTTGATGACATATTTGAAGCCCTAAGAAGTATGTCAAATCACCATGTAAAGAAATCTCGAACTCACTTTGCATCTTCGTATCAAAGTTCTTACTTAGTCGATCATCATTGCTACCAAATATTATATCATCCACATATATCTAAACGATTGTTAAATTATCCTTATCTATTTGTACGTAAAGATTTTTATGAGCAGTACCTTTCTTAGGCCCTTGTTGACATAGATAGATGTCAAGACGAGAATACCATGCTCTCGGAGCCTACTTGAGATCATACAAACCCTTATTTAATCTAGAAGGATAGTATTCCTTTTCTGATAGTAGAAAACGTTTAGGTTGTTTGATTTAAACTTCTTCTTCTAATTCTCCATTCAGAAATGTTGACTTAACATCCATTTCATAGACTTTTATTTTTCTTTAGCATGCATAGGTGAGAAACATCCAGATCGATTCCATTATGCAAACTGGTGGAATTGTTTCATTGAAATAAATTCCTTCCACTTGTGCATAGCCTTTGCAAACCAATCTTTCTTTGTTTTTGCTAACATGTCCATCTTCATTCAGTTTGTTCCCAAACACCCATTTAGTCCCAATGACATTTTTATCTTTTGATCATTCAACTAGTTCCCAGGTGTTATTCTTCTCGATTTGATCCAATTCATCATTCATAGCTGCTACCCAATGTTTATTTTGGTTGGCTTCCTCAAAACTACTAGGCTCAAAGGTTGCTAGAAAATCAATGTGAGATTGTTGTGAAGAATGAAGCTGTCGACCTTTTTCTTGTTCCAATTCATTCATTTATGTCAACAATGATTTGATTTGATGGATGGTTCTTTTGAATCCATTCTTTTGTTATCTTTGGAGGAGCTTCTTGTTGTTGTTCCTGAATATCTTGTTGATCATTATTTACTTCTTCCTGGTTGATAGTTGCTTCTTGTTCTAGAATTTTCTATGTAACTTTCTTTAGCCTTTGTCTCAAGTTTCAAATATTATAGATCCTCATCATTATTTGTTAGAACACTATCTTCGTCAAATGTAACATTTATGCTCTCCACTATCTGTTTTCATCTTAGATTATAGCATTCATAGGACTTTCTTTTGTGTGAGTAACTAACAAAGGTACCTTCATCAACACGTGATCCAAACTTACCCAACTTTTGATCATCTCTTTTGATATAACATTTTCTTTCGAATATTCTAAAATATTTTACATTAGTTGGTTTTCCTTTCCATAATTCATATGAGGTATTATTGCAATTATTTCTAGGAAGACTTTTGTTGATAATGAACACTCCCATATTAATTCCTTGAACCCATAATTTTTTATCCAATTTTGAGTCCTTCAGCATTATTCTACCCATTTCTTGTACAGTTTTGTTCTCTCTTTCAACAGCGCCATTTTCCTTAGGTGTTCGTGCTATTGAAAATTGTCTTTTTATTCCATTTCCATCATAGTATTGTTGAAATAATTTGGAAGTGAATTATCCACCATTATATGATCTTAGACACTTTATTTTTAAATTATTTTCATTTTCTACCAACTCCTTATAGATCTTAAAGCAATCAAATTATTTAAATGTTTTCTTTAGGAAGCTGGTGGTTGTCATCCTAGTATAGTCATCTATCATTAACGTGAAATATAATTCTCCATCTAAGCCTTTTGTTCCAATAGGACCACATAGATCAGTGTGTATCAATTACAATGGATGTGATGCAAAGTGTTCTTTTGTTTTAAATCCACCTTTTGTCTGCTTTTTGTGCCAACAAGCCTCACATAGTGTGTTGGAAGGTTTTGATATTTTTAGCATTTCTCGTACTTCTTCCACTTTTCTTATCCTGACAAGATCTTCAATGTTTATGTTGGGTCCCTATAATACTAGTGATTACCCCATTACTATTGTATTTATACCCCTTATTAATATTGTTGTGCCCTATTGTCCCCATATTGTTATTACTGTGCCCCATAAAATCCCTCTCTTGTTATCTTTGTGGCTTTATATTATTATTGTTAGGTTGGCTGGGTTATATTGTGACTCCTTAGACTCCTATATATAGAAAGGAGGTTTTGTCATTTGAATCAGCGAAGAATTGTTCATTTATGTAATGTAAAGGAGGTTTCCCCCTTGAAGAGGCTGAATTCTAAGGCGTTGATCTATCTTTTCTATCTTTTCTTGAGCTGGTTTCATAACATTTCGTATCAAAGCTTTGGATTCTAGGGTTTCGCTGCTCTAAACAGGTCATCGTGGCATTTTCGCAATAAAATTGTTTCTGCGATGTTTCAGAAGTTGAGCAAAAAACCCATTTTACAAGACATCGTGCTAAATCTTGGGTCCAAATTTCGGAGCTTTGTCCACTATATTTGTGGAGATATGATCTGAGGATGTTGGTCTTTTTGCAGACTACTGAATTACATTCCAAACAGGTGACCTGGGGAAAATCGTCATAACTTTTTCTCTGAGAATTGGATTGAAATTTCGTAAGAACATACATAAAGAGGATAGGCTGTAGTTCCTTCTAAATATTTTTCAGAGCTAAAGGTCGAAACAGTGACTCATGGCATGTCGTACAAGTTCGCTCTACTGAACTAGTCTATAATTAAGTAACTGTGGGAGATTTCGCATAACTCTTCCTTGGAGATCCAATTTGGATCAGACTGGCAGCATTGGAAAGAGAATACATAGGGCTACCATAGATTGCAATTTCAAAACTGGATTTTCAGAAAGTACAGAGATACATTAGAGGCAATATCGAGCTCCTACAAAGAAAAAAAAATGTGTAGATTCTTTTAAATTTTTGCTTAAGATTGGTTTGAAAATTTATTTTGAAGGAATTCAAAGGGATACTAGAGCATTATTATCAGTAATTGATGCCCCGAGGAAAGAGAATGCAAACACCTAGTAAGGAACCTGAAATCTCTAGCATGACTCATGAAGAAGACGAAGAAATGCTACATGATATATCAAAATTACAAGACCAAGTGCAAAACATGTCAGCCTCACAAAAGCTAAGAGAAGCTAAGATAAATGGCATGGAATCTAAGATAAATGACGTAGAATGTAAGACGAATGGCATGGAAGCTAAGATGGACGATTGGAAGATAGGTTTGAAGACAAACATGGACGATTAGAAGACACATTTGAACACAAACATGGGTGATTGGAAGACAAATTTGAAGACAAACATGGACGAATTGGAGATAAATATGAATAAGATGTTACAAGAAATGGTCGCTAAGGGTGAAAGGGTAGTAAAGAGAACTCATGATGAGAACAAAAGAAATTTTAATCATGATTCCATAGTCTCTAATGTGGGACCGAAGACCCACCATATTCCAAAAATCGATATGAGGATGTTTGATGGCAAGAATCCTCCAACATGGATATTACAGATGGAGCAAATTTTCGATCTCAATAATGTGCAAAACACACAAAAGGTACGTATTGCAACTTTATATTTGGAACCAAATCAATTTGTATGGTATCAATGGCTTTGCGCTCGTAAACAATTTATCACTTGGGCAATTTTTATGGAAGAATTGATAGCACATTATGAGGATACAAAAAGCAACACTTTTTTTAGTCAATTGATAAGTCTCAAACAAAGGGGTTCAATAATGGAGCACATTGAGGAGTTCCAAAAAATGAGCATAAGGGTAAAAGATATTCTAGAGGAGCATAGGATTGATGTGTTCATAGGGTCTTTAAAGGATAATATCCAACATGATGTTCGCCTTTGCGAGCCTGATTCATTAGAGAAGGCATTTAGGTTAGCAAGAAAAATGGAAAGCAAAATTATGGTAACCAGGAAGTGTACCACTCACAACTATAAAGACAGAAGTGTTGTTGCCCCTAGTCTTCCACAACCTATAAGGTTGACACCACAACAATTGGAAGAAAAAAGAGAAAAAGGCATTTGGTACAGTTGTGATAACAAATACACTAAAGGTCATAAGTGTCTTGAGCAGAAATTATTCTACATAGATTGTGAAGAGGAAGAAGAAAAGGAGCAAGAAAGGTCAAAAGAAGAGGATATACTCCAAGAACAAAGCCTAGATAAAGAAGAAATGAATCCGACCATATCTTGTAATGCATTGGCTGGAATTACCACTCCTCAAACCATCAAGATAGAAGGACAAATCAATAAGAAAAAGGTAATAGTGTTGATTGATTCAGGAAGCACCCATAATTTTATTCATTGTAAGGTAGCAAAAGAATTGAATTGCTTCCTATATCCAGCACCAGAATGTCAAGTAATGATTTCCAATGGAGGAATAATAAATTGCTCTGGAAAGTGCCATAATATCAAGCTATCCATTGGAGAATATGTATTGACTAGCCCAATGCTTTCCATTCCAATGGGAGGTGTTGATGTTGTACTAGGAGTCCAATGGCTACAATCCTTGGGTACACTATCTTCTAATTTTCAAGAACTTTTCATGAAATTTTATGCAGAAGGAAAGGAAGTTGAGTTAAGGAGTATTGCAGGGAAACCGGGAAAGATAATCAGCTCTAACGGTATGACAAAGCTTCTAAAAAATGAAAAAATAGGTGTAATTGCATAATTATGTTCGCTAGATGTTTCCACATCGGAATCATATATTTCTCCAGAACTCCAAAAAGTCTTGGACAATCATTCCAAGGTATTTGAGACTCCCAAAGGTCTCCCACCTATTCATGATCATGATCATGCTATTCATCTGATTCCAGGAAGTGTTCCTCCAAACAGTGGGCTGTATAGATATCCCTATGCTCAAAAGAGTGAAATTGAACATATGGTTACAGAAATGCTAGAGGCTGGTATAATTCAACCTATTCAAAGTTCTTTCTCTTCTCTAGTAGTATTGGTGCACAAGAAGGATGGATCATGGCACATGTGTCTAGATCATAGGGAGCTTAACGAGCTCACTATTAAAGACAAGTTTCCCATTCTTGTCATTGATGAATTACTGGATGAATTGCATGGATCAATTTACTTCACCAAGTTGGATCTTTGTTTAGGATATCATCAAATCAAAATGAACACTGAAGACATTCCAAAAACAAAATTTAGAACTCATGAGGGTCATTATGAATTTTTTTTCATGCCTTTTGGCCTTACCAATGCACCTTCTACATTTCAAGTTTTGATGAATTCCATTTTCAAACCCTTCCTTAGA
>APFE031465115.1:0-30784 GCA_000404065.3 Pinus taeda | reverse complement strand
ACTTTACATCTCTTCTAATGATAACATTTTTGGACTTAAATGGAATAAGTATATATCCTTTGACATCTTCAGAATATCCAACAAAAATACATTTTTCACTCTTAGGTTCTAAAGCTTTATGTTTCTCATCTAGAATATGGGCCCATGCTTCACCTCCAAAAACATGAAAGTGACTCACATCTGGTTTAATTAAGCCCCATGCTTCTTCTGGAGTGATATTCTTTAAAACCTTAGTAGGAGTACGATTTATTATGTAATTTGCATAGTTAATTACTTCTGCCCAATAATTAAGACTAAGTCCTTTAGATTGAATCATACAATTAGCCATTTCCTTTAAGGTGCAATTCTTCCTTTTAGCTACACCATTTTGTTGTGGAGTATATGGAATAGTATGTTGCATTTGAATTCCATTCTCAGTGCAAATGTTGATGAAGGTGTTTTTAACATATTCTCCACCATTATCAGATCTTAGCTTAAGAATTTGATGTCCAGATTGTTTTTCAACAAAGCCTTTGAAGGCCAAAAAAGTGTTAAATACTTCGCTCTTGAGTTTTAAGAAGTATACCCAAGTGCGTCTGGAGAAATCATCAATGAAAGTTAAGAAATACTTGCAGCCAGAGAATGAAGCAATAGGAAGTGGACCACACAAATCACTGTGCACAAGCTGTAAAGGGGCTGAGGCGGGCCAAGAGGCATGTTTTTCAAAACTGTCCCGATGATGTTTTCCGAGTACACATCCGGAACAAACACCATCTCTGCAAGATACCATAGGAAGACCTGTCACCATATTTTCTTTACATAGATGCTGAAGGGAGCGATAGTTTAAGTGACCAAATCGCTCATGCCAAAGTTTGCTCACTTCATCATTATGAGCAACAGCTACTGAGGGAATATTTGATGACCCAAAGTTGTGAAACTTATACAACCTTGTGGAATCATCAGCAATGCCAGTAGCTAGAATCTGTTTAGGATCTCTTAGGTCCTTAATTACAACATCATGAGGTGAAAATTCAACGATTTTACCTTCACCTGAATGAGTTATCTTATATACAGATAGAAGGTTGCAGGATAAGGTTGGAACACATAATACATCATTAAATTGACCATTGTCTATATGAACAGTTCCAGTCCCTACAACACTAAGGGATCTATCATCACCAACATATATATTTTTGGTGTTACAATCATTTAAAGAAGAAAACATGGCTTTGTTTTTGGCCATGTGATAAGAAGCTCCAGAATCAATGAGCCACTCATGAGAATGAGAGGAAGAAGATACATTTAGTGCATAGTCAGACCGAGATGCTTGTCAACCACATGCAGAAAGTGCCATTCCTGAAGATGAAGTTGAAGTTGAAGAGTGCTCCAAATGGATGTTATGCTTCTTCGTTGTTGATTCAGAGGCTTCCATCTTCTTAAAGCATTTGGATTCTAAGTGGCCATCTTGATTACAAAAGTAGCAATGGCTATCAGTCTTCTTCCCTTTGTTTTTATTTTCCTTATCATTCTGGTGAAATGATTTTTCATTTTGAGGCTGAAATTGCTTAGGAACCTTGTTTGGTTTAGGACCATTCCTTTTAGGATATGACTTCTTAGGATTCTTTGAATTTGGTTGCTGCTGGGCGTTGACGCTTTCTTAGAAGAGTTTCCAAGTAAGAAGACCAAGGTGTAAGAGTTTTTCTTGTTCTCTTATTAAAGAATCACAAAAAGAATCAAAGGAAGGGGACTTGTAGGTTTTTCCTTGAGAAATGAAGGCTTCTCTTGTAGAATGGAAGGTTGAAACAAACACAGAGTAGGCTGGTCCCAACTTAGTAAAAATGGAATAGATAAGGTTACCATCTTCTTTCTTAACCTTAACACCTTCCAAGAGAAGTCTAAGGGTCTTGAACTTGGAAAAAAAATCTTCAATGTAAGAAAAATTATTGGGGTCCAATGTAAGCAACTCATTTTCAAGTTGATAGGCTTTAAGTTCATTTGTGACTCCAAAAACTTTAGTAATCTGCTTCATTGCTTCATCAGGAGTATCAAGTTCTGCAATATGGAATCTAAGATTTGGAGAAATAGACATCCCTATCAACCCACATGCTTGATCTTGCTTCTTTTCCCATTTAGCTGTCTTATCTTCATCTTTCAGTTTGGTTTCTTGGCCTGAGGCTATCTTGTAAAGACCTTTACTTCTAAGTAAATCCACAATGTAGGACCACCATTGGAAGTAGTTGGTGCTGTCAAGAATAACTTGGCATTGACTTTCCATTTTAACAGAAATTGAGGCTATATATGTTGAAACTAAGTTTTCCAATGGAAAGATCTCGAAAAATTAGGTTGGTTAAAAAAAACGGCTCTGATAATAGCTTCCGGATGAAGAAGTTATGGCTTTTTGAAGAAAAGTTGATGAAGGCGCCGACGAAGTGTGGGAATGTGCAGAAATGAAGAAAAACGCCCTCTTTCCAACAAAAAGGAGACTTGAACTCAAGACCTCTACTCTCATAAATT
Source organism: Pinus taeda (assembly GCA_000404065.3). NCBI lineage: Eukaryota > Viridiplantae > Streptophyta > Pinopsida > Pinales > Pinaceae > Pinus > Pinus taeda. The sequence continues at coordinate 28,291 of APFE031465115.1, read as the reverse complement.
AGCTTTGAACCAACTGAGCTAAACAAAAAGTTTGAGAGAGAGAGAGGGGGGGGCTTTGTTTTTTTAGTCATTGAAGCTTTGGGTTGCGTGCTTTCTTGAGAAAGCTCTCTTTTTCCCTACAAAACAAGAAACACAAAACCCAACATGGACATACAAAGAAAACAAACCTTAAGGCTTAAAGTTAGCTTTACCCGGAAACTAAATATTTTCCTCAATGTTTCTGATTTTTTGAGATCACACTAAGGTGCAGCAGAAAAGAGCATACGCATGAGAAAAATCCTTCCTCTCTGTTTCTGATTTTCCCAGATCATACAGAGTCACAGGGCAAAGGGCATACGCAGAAATGAAAGGTATAGATCCAATAATAAAAAAGAAGCTAAATAAACCGAAATAATAAACAGAGAGAAAATAACTAGAAACTGCAAATAAACATTGTATACCTCCAGATCTTAAAAATGACGTAGCTAGGGCTACCAGAAATCTTTTCGCGTGAAACGAAAGGGGTTCCTCACTAGAACAGATGCTCCTAACACAACAGAGCAGTCCTCTCGGCCCGAAAGCAGTCAGAAACAGTAGGTCTAGGAAACGACAGTCGGATGCAGTTCTACCGGCTTCAGATTTCGATCACCAACGGACGTGGCCCTCAAATAGCTCTGATACCATGTAGGAATTTACAAGGTAAGTTCCTCAGATAGAAAACCGAAGGACACCACTCACAAACAGATCACATATCAATACACCAGTATTTTTGACGTGGTTAAAACCCTCAAAGAGGGAAACGGTCCACGCCTTGAGCCAACACGACCACTTCAAGCAATTTATTAATAAAAGAATGAAAGTTTACATAAGCTTCTCTCATGAACGGTTAACCTACAAATGACCCTCCATGCTCTTTAAATAGAGATCATGGACCAATCGGGTGTTAAGCCATGGATCAAGTGTCGGTAATACCGAGGAGAGAATGAACCGTCAGATCACTACATATCATGACCGTCGGATTGTAATTTACAAAAGTACATAGTAAAGAAACACACTTTACCTAACTCTATACTAGACCAAGTTATACTTAACTATTTCCTATGTGTCGGAATATCCTAACAAAACCATTATTTAATAATTATTTCTTTTTTAATTCTCACAAAGTTATTGATAAATCATTTTTATTTGTTAGTTACTTCAACCACTTGTTAAATAAAGATATTGACCATTTTGAATATCTTTTCCCACTCCAAAAAATATAATAAGTATTTTCAACAGCTAGATTTTGATTTGGTCAATAATATTTTATTATTTTCTAATTCTTAATTTAACTCAACACTTTTTTTTATAAATAAGAAGGTTTTCCATTCGTTCTTCACCTTCATCATTCTCATCATCACCATTAACATCTCATCACATTTGAGCTCCCACTTGAGTTCAAGCTATATTTGTTTTATTCCCATTGCAAGTTGAGAGAGAGAAACAGACTGTTGAAGCACAAGGACATAAAAAGGACCCACTTCAAGGAGGAGGGTCTATAGACCCAAGTTTATAAATTCTCCTAACCAGATGTATCATTTTTATTAATAGCCTTTGTTTATTCATATGATTCATTGGTTTGCTACACTTGTAAGATTGTTGTTATATGTTTTTGGGTGCATATGATACTTTGTTGTAGGGTTTTTCTTCTTTCTTCATTGCATATATGAATCGTAAATAACCATGTTTTGTTTTTAGGGTCACTTGTCACTAGTGACTTAAGTGAAGCATTTTTGGTACACTTGCTAAGAATCTTTACACTAACAAATGGTGACTCCTCTAGGTCTTTAGCTACTTAGTCATTAACAAATGACGACTTCACTGGTGTATTAATTCAAAACCGTGGTGACTATTGTTTTAGTTGTTTTCGGTGTTTTTATAGCCATTTTAACCCTCTCAATTTCTATTTTTAGATCTCATTTGTTTTTTGGAAATTTTTTTGCTTTTGTTGGGGTTCCATATATTTTTGCAGGTGACAGGTACTAACCAAGGAGGAGACAACACATTCTGGGTCAGATATGCAAAGAAAAAGAAGCAAGAATAGAGCACACCTTTTTTCCCTTTTTCTACACCCAATGTGCACTTTCCATCCCCAAAACTACGCTAGCTTACTTTTCAGCTCAATTTCCACACTCTCTAGTTTTTCCAAAGAAAATAAATTAAGGTTTTTCTAGTTTTTTCACAGAGTGTTTCATTTGTTCCAGGAAGGGTTTTGTTATTTCTTGAGTCACCCTAAGCTTAGATCCACTTAGTAGTTTCTCATTGAGGATGGAAAACCCCTAGGGTTTAGAGTACACCTCCATCATTTAGGAAGAGAATTGCTCAACTGAGGAGTCTAGTGTGCAACATTTTAAACCATTATTTTTAGGTTTTGTCCACTGTTTGGCAACCCTTTTGGATAGGTTTCTTCAATACTTTATTCCCTTTACAATCTAGTGCAGGCATTCCTCTATAGGATCCCCTTGTGAATCCTTGTCTTTACAGCCTATTCCCTGCCATTTTCCAGCCTTTTCACTCCTATTGATTGCCAATTTTCTTCACCATTTTCAACAAATTATTTCCTTTAGATCCTAGCCCCATAGACATTAAATATTTTTCCCTTATTGTGTGTCTTTTAGTTTATTGTTTGACATCTCTTTCCTGACTTCTTTATTTCATTCTTAGGTGGGTGTTTGTGTGCTTCAATTTGTTTTTTATTTTACTATCCATTTTCAACAATATTTAAAATTTTGACACTTTATTTTTAGTATCACATGGCATCATAAATAAATTATTAACTAACTCATCCACTTCATACATTTGTCACACACACATACACCCTAAGAAAAAGTGAGCTTGGTTAACATTGTCGAGCCAAGAGTTGAAACAGTACACCTTAATAATTCAACTTACATAGGTTAAGCCCACTTAGGCACTAGGGAAAAAAATTATTTGTAGTTAGGTGTAGGATCAATGGGATAGGCTTCCAATAACACCTACTAATCACTTACATTGAGAAATATAAAGTCAACATATTAGGCATCTTAAAATCCTTCACCATCACATGATCCAAAGTTGGAGTGCATCTTAAACCTGATTTAGAGGGGATTAGGCTAGATCATGGTGCAATAAGTTCTACTCGGGGACACTCAACCTATGGTAGGGAATTCCATGCCATAGTTGATCACAAATAATCTCAAGAATTGACCACCCCCATGGGATGAAGGTAAACCTAGTGGCCATGTAACACCCTCCTCCCACATCTTCCCAAGCAACCAACCATCCAGGGAAAACATGCAATGAGAGGCCACTATGATATGATTAAGCCTCCTAAGTCATGTTAAGGAAGTGGAACTGATTGAAAACACCATACAAACCTTGAACATTAGCATTAGAGCCCTCAGGAACCATCCCAACCTTTTTGCCAACCAACCCCTGGGTCCCATTGAGATTTTCGACCATTTGACCCCTAGATGCTCCCATGCTATAGGCCTACCAACATCTAGGAGGCTTTGGATGCTTGCACGCTATAGGCATGCTAGCATCTAGGGACTATGTTTTCAGTGTTGTGCTAGATTCCCCAAGATTTGAGCCACTTTTGAAGGCCTAGAGCCCAGGTCACTACCCAAAATTGAATGACACCTTCAGAAAAATAAGATAACAGGGAAATAACAATACAAATGCAGTTACTTCATTAAAACCTTAACTAGACCCCTAATAGCCAAGATAGGCATTTCATTAAACATATCATGAATATGTAATCTACAGGTGTAAATAATAGATCTGAGTATAGGGGTCTCATACTTAGCTTAGAATGGCTAAGAAGCATTGATGCCTCAACACATTAACTTCCATTTCATCCATTAGGTCATAGATACATTTTTCATTCAATTACAATTAAAAACATGATGAGAGCCATACATATTTATTGTCATAAAACACATACTTATCCATCATAATACTAGTACAAATACCAATGCAATCACAACCATGTGATCCATATATAAACTAGTATAATACTCATAAAAATACAAGGATAAATAGCATGATATTGATGATGCAAAATCCAAACCCACACCCAACTGTATAATCTCTGAGCTAAATCTCTCTTCAACCATTCACCCTTGTGCCATATTCCAAACATGAATGTGGGATCTCATAGAACACATAAATCCAAAACCATCTAAGGTTTCTAGAGGCCCTCCACCTCAACCCATCAAAATAGTGATTCCACCTCATGGTCGAACATCACAAAACCATCATAATATTGGTCTCTATCGAAGCCTTCCAGGACTCTAGAGAATTTGTTCCAACCAAAGCTTTAGGACTAGTAACTCAACCCAAAACATTTACCGAGCTCTGCAGGGTTTTTCCAACCAAGGCTCCAAGAATAGTAACTCAACCCACAACTTATACTGGGCTCTCGAGTGTTTGTCCAACAAAGGCTCCAAGACTAGTAATGAAACACACCTAAGGCTTCAGAGCATTTGTCCAACCAAGGCTATAGTTATAGTAACTTAAGCCAAGATGTTACAAGGCTCGAGAACATTTGTCCAACCAAGGCTCCAAGACTAGTAACTCAACCCATACTGTTATAGGGATCCAGAGCATTTGTCCAAACAAGGCTCCATGAATTAGTAACTCAGCCCAAGCTAAGAAAACACGAGAACCAACCAAAACAAAACAATGAAATAAACCTACAGTCTCCATGGCTATCTAAGAAATGGAAAGGCTAGGTAATCCACTGTCAATCTCATCCATCCTCCATGCCAATCACAGATCTCAACCAACAAAACACATGCATAGGCCATGCATTCCAAAACTAGTGAGGAAAACATACATGCAACTTGGTACCTACAAGAAAATTGCATTGTGGATGTTGATCCCAATCTCTTGTACTTTACTACTCTTCCTTTTCCTTCTTTCTCCAAAACTACAAATATGCCACGCTCTCCAAGAGTGGTCCAAGAAAACTCTGTGTCCAAGAGCATGAGAGATAGAGAATAGAGAGAGCTCTAAAACTCAACTAAAATAATATTACCAACTGACCCTTAGAAGCCTTATTATGAATGAGGCCTCTATTTTCTTTGTTTTCATTATTTTCCATCAATTTCCTCCTTACAAGCAACTTGTGACTTTTCACTTCCCCTTTCTCCTAATTTTGTTTATTTCATAAATAAAATGAGAATTAATGCCTCTTATCATTCCTCCATCTTACATCAACAACTCAGTCCCTTAGAAATTATTATTGTTCAATGACCACGTTGTCTAGGTGAGCATCAATTCATTATATTAAAAGCCACTCTTTGTTATACTGCCGCCATGTATGCAGTCCCAAACTTTAGTCCATTTGATTCATATATGAAGTTCCAAACGAGATTGGTAATCCACCATTTCCTTTATCTTACTGCATCCTTTATCCATTCTTACCACAAGAAGACATCCTTAAATTAAACAAATGGAAAACCACATTATCAAAATTTGTTTAGATTCCATTATTTAAATACATTCAGCATGTCCATAGCATGCTATAACCATATATACAAAAATTGGTGAATATACCCCCCTACATCTACTTATTATAGAGACCCTTGCGCTAGTAGGGTTAAATCCTTGAATCCATTATTTGAGTGCTTGGAACACAACAGAACTCCACAAACTCATCTAGCTAGGTGCATCATTCCCACCTTTGCATACTTGATAAGTACCATCCATCATCATATGCTGGGGGTAAATACCTCATGATTTGGGGCATGTTGATGTTGGGTGTGTGTTATATTCTTTCCATGAGTAGTCGTACGTATGGAGGGGTCACAGGGGGGGCTCCAAACCCTCTTGTTCATTGTTCTGGGCACAATAGGGTGGTCACAGGGGGGCGAAAACCCCCTCTGTTGGGGGTGGTAGCCCCCCTGCATGCGGGGTCCAAGGAAGTGCCCCAAGATTTTTTTTTTTCCTATATATATGCAGACCCAAGGATGGGGGGTGGGCCCAAAGATAGTGTTAGGACCTACACATGATTTTGTGCATTGGTTTTGCACATTGTTTTGGGCATGATGGTTTTCAATCCATGGTATTTTATAGATCTGGTCAAGGGAACTATGATTATGTTCTAATCCAGGGTTAATGGAATTGGATTTATGAATGATTTTCCATGTATATATATGTATTGTAACATTGAAAGGAACATAATAAAAAAATGAATCTGGTAGTTTTGGTTTTGGGATCCAAGGGAAAATCTTTGTGTATTTGTTTTATATCCTTTCCATTGTATATTTTATGTTTGAAGAATTCGTTTGCAGGTAATTGTTGTATAGGGTTAAAACCTATAGTTGGAACCATTGGCCACCTTCTCACTTGATTAACATAAGTCTCCGCATAGACCCAAATGATATAGGTATGGTCAATTATCCTTTCATTTCTTGGATAGTTTGTTCTACTCAACTCGCCAACGAGCCATATACACATCACATATTATAGATGCTTGATACCATATCTTCAAATATTCTACCCTATGTGATGCCATACTTACCACCTAGTCCCCATATTTGACTTGGTTGGTGGGGATGATTCTAGAAATTTTGTAGTAGTTCATTCTTGTATTCCTTTCTTACCTTGATTCTTCATCAGGAGCCATACTTCCAAGAAGAATTAAGGCCATTTTTATACAAGTAAGGCCACCTTCTTGAAAGTCACAAATAAAAAATCATTTGGTCGGTTTTTCCACTACGGTCTTGTGAACAATTACGACATTATCCCCCTCTAAACATTCTCCAACATCTCAATGTGAAAATGAATTGGATTTTGGGGCATGAAGCCCTTTTACATGAAAAACCCTAGTTTTATCATGGACCATTACAATGAAACCATAGATCAGTTTGAAAAACCATCAACACCATTGGAAATACCTCACCAAGTTCTATAATGGGTCTCTCTTTATTTTTGGTAATTTGAAAATTCACTAAGACGCCATTTTTCTAGGAGCTCTCAGTTTGTCACCTCTCAAAATTGACTCTCTCTTCATATGAGTCACCTACACTTTGGTACCACTTTTCCTTTGTTCGTTTTTACTTCTGTGTCGATTTGCATCATGAGTAGCCATTATTTACTCATGTTTTTATGTTCCCCTTCGTGCCTCTCCCATGTAGCAGCATCATCGAGTCACCCTTGTTCAAAGCTTTAGAGATGAGTCACCCTTGCATACATGGAGTCTGTTTAAAGTCCCATTGAGTCCTATTATAGTGTATCATCCATATTTGTGTTTCATTCATCCCATTCTTCTCATATTTGGCCTCCATCACTAACCTGTCTTTGAAAAGCCTCTATCTGAGTAATTGACCATCCCCTCTGGAATCGAGTTAGCCGCTTCTAGATCAACCATGCATATTATGATATGACAAGGGAATTCACTATTTTTCCACTCATATTATCCTTCAATCATCATGCATAGTTTCAGTGTATCAGTCACATTTGTATGATCCTCGTGCCTTCTTCTGTCAACTTCAACACATTTATTCTAGTTGAGTAGTCTAGAAGGTGGTGTACCTTGGTTCCAACATATGTCATTGTTTGGTGCCTCAGATCAGAAAAGGGAATCCTCATTTCCTTTTGACTTGGTTAGTTCTCGCTTTCTCAACTCCAAATCATTATCGCATGATCGAAAATTATACACTTAATGGTATAGTGATCCAACATATTTTACCATCTTTTCCTAGTTGCGTGCAACATCTTTTAGACCTCATGAGGGGGTGACCATTTAGGTAACCCTCCATATATCTAGGTGTAAATAGGTAATGGTCCAACCTTAGGTGTAGCTCTATCAATTTGACTAGTTCAGTCTATGCCAATCATAACACTTACAACATGGTCTATCTCCTTTAGATGATCAATTCAAATATTCAGATCCCTTTCATATTTAGCAGGCCTTCCTTAGTTGTGATCCCCCTCACCATGTTAGCTTCATGGAATTATGTATCATTCAGTAGAATTTATTATATTCAATCATGGTCTATGTTTTCCCAAGCACATGTTTTATATGGGAGTCATTATACCATGTATCATGTATTGTTATGCAACCAACTCACATAAAAGTTAGATCATTGACTTAAAAATTATCCTCTTTGAGAGGGAAACTTTATTTTACATTACATAGATGAACAACTCTTGGATGATACAAATAACAATACCTCCTTTGTATATATAGGAGTCTAAAGGGTTGCAATATAATCAGAGTCTACATAAAAATAATAATGTAAGGGAAAAACAATAACAATAGTGGGCTTCAATGGGGAACAACAATAACAATATGGGGGCTACATAGGCACAACCATAACAATAAGGCGACTACACTAGTATTATAGGGACCTGACATGCCCCTCTCATTCAAAAAATTGTTGTCCCAAATGCTTGAGTAGTTATGGATGCTTTTGTATAGAAACATCATCCTCCCATGTGGAATATTTAGTGGGTAAGTTATTACACTTAATGAGGTACTATGAAATTGATCAGTTATGTAGTTATTGGGTTGTTATATCTATGAATAATTTAGGATCAAATACAAGTTTTCCTTCATCAAGTTCTAGCAACATTGTTTGAACTGGAATCTTGTCATAGATAATCTTCTTTAAGCATGAAACATGGAAAACTAGGTGTACTTGGGAAGATGCAGGAAACTCCAATTTGTATGCCATATTACCAATATTTTGCAACACCTTGTAAGAAATATAGTACTTGGGTTATTATTTATTATGCTTCTTAGATTTCTTGAGAGAAATTTGTTTGTATGGTTGTAGTTGTAAGGATACTGAGTCAACAACATCAAAACTTCTTTCATTGTGATGTTGATATTCATGTTTCTTCATTTGATTCTATGCTAGAGTGAGGTTATCATTTAACTACTAGAGAAATTATTGTTTATGCTCAATTCAATATTCCATTGCTTAACCCTTAGAATTTTTTCTTAAATATGATGTGATGGATGGTGGATGATATCCATAAAGTGCCATAAATTGGGTCATTTTTTCTACAGTATGGAAGTGTTATACCATCATTCAAATAGAGGTAACCAATTAACGATTGTGTCTGTTTATCATATACAAAACAACAAATATATCTTTCGAAACATTTGTTCACTCTCTCAGTTTTACCATTAGATTGAGGGTGATAAGATGAGCTACGAGCTAATTTAGTACCAAGACAAGAAAATAATTCCATCAAAAAAGTTCTAGAGAAAATTGGATCTTTGTCACTTACTATAATCTTTGGGTTTCCATTATGATTTTGAATTGTTTCCAGAAATGTAGTAGCATATATAATATCTTTAAAAGGGTGAGATAATGCACAAAAGTGTGCATACTTGGTAAGTCTATCGATTACCACCATGATGACACTCTTTCCTTCAGACTTGGGTAAACTTGTGATAAAATCCATTGAGATCTCTTCCCAATGTTGACTTGGAATGGATAAAGGTTGTAACATACCCGAGGTCTTAATTGTCTCAAATTTATTTTGTTGGGAATCTAAAGATTCTACCAAAAAACTTCTAAATATAATATTTAAGGCCATGCCAAAAAAAAATCCTTCTTGACCCTATGGTTAGTTTTTAGCGATCCTGAGTTTCCTCCTAAGGGAGAGGTGTACAATTCCAAAATAATATTTGTTTTTTGAGTTGGGAATTCTTACAAAGATATAAGTGATGTTTGTACCATAATGAATCATTTTTTTAGCTAAATGTATCATATGTACTGGGATCTCGCTGCAAATTTTGAATGAGTGTCCACACCTCTTCATAATTCTCCAATTAATTCCTTTCTTCAGTTATACAATCATGTTGGATAATAGAAATGGAACAAAGAAATGCTTCCACATCCTCATTATTTCTTGAGATTTCATCTACAAAAAAAATTTTCTTCCCTTTTTTGTAGATGATTTCAAATTCATAACCCAACATCTTTTTCGCTTCTTTTTTCTCTTTAGAAGATAATATTTGTTCCAAAAAATATTTAATACTATCATGATCTATTTTTACCTTGAAGTGTCTTCCCATTAGGTAAGGTCATCCTTTCTTTAGTGCATGTGGTATTTCTAACATTTCCTTCTCATAAAAAGGTTTGTGTAGATAATTTCCTTTGATTGGAAAACTTTCAAAAGAAATTGGTCTTCCTTCTTGCATTAAAACAACACCAATTCCATTTCCTAAGGCATCACATTCCATAATAAACGTTTTTTTTAAATATGGCGTAGATAAGACGGTGCTTGGTGATGAGCCTTGGTATTACAGCAAGAATGTTGCAACTCCTAGGGCTAATAGCTTTAATTTATCAACCCGAGGTTCTGTACAAAATTGGAGGTGACATTCCTATATACACAACAACTACATCATTCTACTCATGTCACTTGTCAATTGGGGAACTTGACCATTAGGGTTCCATACCATTCCCCTATTGGACTACAGGGAGTTTGACTACTAAGAGTGGAATGTGAAACTAGTTCTAGTGTAGAAAAATTAAATGCATGTCAATTCCATAAATGAAAGTTACTAAATTGTAAATGCTATGAAATGACATAAATCATCTATTTATGAAATGATACAAATCACTTGTAGGAAGGAAATTATGCTAGCCTTTCATTTGATCATATAGCTACCAAAACTATTTGAAAATAGGAATTTATTCTATCATTTCAAAATCTAAACATGCATGCATTAATTATCTCATTCACTCTTGCAAAATAGATAAAAATTACTAATTGCTAAATTTAGAAATATAAAAGCTAATGCCATCTGATCTTGGAGGGAAAGGAATGAAAAGTCTGTTCTATGTGGCACATTTTGTCATGGAGTCGAAGGTGAGGGGTTATCCTACTCCTACACTAGGCTATACTACCATTTCAGGTCAAAGTAGTGTCAAAACAAGAAACTATAGGTTTTCTATAGGAAACTACTACATGATGTCCTGAACTGCTACAGGATGTCCTGTATTGCTATAGGAAGCTGGATAAGAGGTTTTGGAGGAAACGAATGGTGATATGAAGTGTTGGAAGCATTCACGATAGTTTTGGAAGGTGTAGGGAAGGTGAAAATCACTGAAGGCCAATCCCAACACTTTAAGAAGGCTAGATTTTCCCAAGACAACTTTCTCATGGTGGCTGGAAAACAAAGGTTCAACATATGGCCTGGTATGCTTCAACAGAAGGTGGAGAAGACCTAGGTGTATGTTTTTAGGGGTTTCCCTTCTTGGAGATCAAAAATATTTACAATAAAACCTATTTCTCTTTTCATTTACAAATTTTTACATGTCAACATGGAAAATATGAGTTGAATTTAGAAAGTCCGACCTAAGTATTATTAGAGCCTAGATCTATGGAATGGACTACCTTCTAAGCTACAACAATCTTAAGAAACAAACTAACAACTACAAATATTTCAAAGGAATCATAAAGAGTTATCTAGCTAAGAATGAAACTTAACCTAGGCAACGAATAAAGGAAAAACTCTATTTTTTCGGAATTTAGAGTGGCATACCCTCATCATGATTCCGTAAGGGAGATGAGAGGGAGGTCACTATCACAAGATTTTCTGGTGTATCTTCCTTCACTAGACTGCAACATTAATATACCCTTTAAGCTAATGAAAGTGTGGATAAACAATAACTTAATCAACTTTCGAAGTTTAACATAAATAGAAATAAAATTTAGTATTAAATCAACATTCTAAGCTAAGAATACAAATACAAAGGAGAGGACCTTCTGCTACTAGGGTTGGGCCCTAACCCAACAGCTTCAACCCTCTGAGTCAACTCAGTGCTGGGTCAAAAAAATATTTCTCATTATCATAAAAATTTCAAATACATCATAACAATAACAATCAAGTGTGCTTCATCTTAATGGCCTCTCAGCTATAATAAAACTTATAACCCTAATGAGTCCCTTAGATTTCTTATTTATACAAAACTGGAGCTACAAACAACCCCCTAGAAAATAGGGATATTAGGCTCCATAACTCGAGAATAAATCTTCCTTTGCCTGGAATTGTCTTGGCTTCCAATGAACTCGTCCTGTTTGGCTACTAGTGACATAGAGCTGATGAGATAGAGTGGGAGAATCTTCATATGATTTGAGGAGTTAATGAGGGAGACCACTTCCTATAATCTCTCTTTCTTTAATACTCCAAGTCCGTGCACTCAACTCAACACAAAACTCCTCCAAATTCATGCATTTAACACATATTAGGCCATAGGACATAGTAACTCTATTTTGCTCTTCTCACTAAGGAAAATATAATAAAATCTGTAAATAAATGTGAGACAAGACAATTTAATAATATGGAGAGTGGAATTTTGACCCATATAGTTTACATATTGATGAGTCTCATCATCACCCCCTACTGAAATTGTTGCTCATCCTCTGATCAACCTAAACATCTATATACATAGCCTGCATAGCCCTAGTGGCCTCCTTGACATCCCAAGCTTCTATGGATTGTGTCTCTTCATGAGGGTAGAACCCTGCATTTTTCTTTATCTCTTCCCACTGCTTTCTTTCCTCTTCTTCCTTCCTACCTTCCAGAAAACCCAACAACAAAGATGGAATGAGATTATCTCCAATACAATTGATATTTAGTATTTCCATTTCCTTTTTATATAGGGGTGTTCTCTCTAATGCATTCCCCAATCTCTTAGGAGAGTGATACTCCCTTATCCTGAGATTGTGTGATAAGTTATTCCGTCTCCTTTGGCATGCCTCTTGCCTCTCAGTTGCAAATAGTCTTCGAGTGTCTTCAAAATGGGAGATGACATGTTCTTACGTAGCTAGGTATTTTGGTGAATGTTGAGCATCATTGGGATTGATGTTGTGGTTACTGATTATAGCACTTGAATTTATTTATGTTACCATGATTTAAAGGGGTTTCTTTTCCTCTTTTTGTACTATTATCTTCACCTCCTCATCCCTGCCTTCCTAATGACTCATCCATTATGTAAGGGCAATGTGTTGTAAGTCTCCCAAGTCTGCATTGGGGTCCCAAACATTTGGGTTTGTTAAGGCAAGGTTGTGTAGGTGGAATTCAAATAGCTTGGGCTTGTCCTCAAGGGTACTTCTTTCACACCAATCAATGAACTCCTTATATTCTTGAAATGACATGGTCCCCTATTGTGTCAATGTCTTAATTTGGAATTGCATCCATTGGTACTTGAGGTAAAGCACACAGGATTCAGATGGCACTCTACATTGAAGTGCCTCGAGGGAGAGGCTTGTTCTAGTGTCCAATTGGGTCTTCTTTTCTTGAAATTTCCTCCTCATGCATGTTTTTGCTTCTTGCATTTGTGTTTCATGGTGTGTTCTCTATCTCTCAATTCACTCAACTCCTTGCCCATATCTAGGAATTTTTGTTCCATAAGATGCACATATTCTACCTACCTTGATTTAGCAATATCCATCCATCGATGTGTCCTTCCTTTTCTTTTTCAAGTTCAAAGGAGAGATGGATTGCAAATTTCTATGGGATCACTTTCCCTCCTTCAATGAACTTGCAATAGGATCTCAAGTTGGGATATGGACTAGGCTCCTATGGATCTATAAAATCTCCCTCAATTATCTTTTGAGAAGGTGCCCCCTCCGGTGCTTGTGGTTTTGCTTCTTTGCCTCATTTTCCCCCCTGCTGCTCTTCCTTTAGCACTTTCTAATTTTCCTATAGATTTACTAATGTTTCTTGTAGCACTGTTTTTGGATCATGCAGTAGGCTTTTTCTTTTTTGTTGGAGTGTTACAGGTTCCTTGGGCTGCTTGGATGAGGTTGACCTGGTGACAGGCTTCCTGACATAGGAAATTGGAGCCTTTGGGGTTTCTCCTGGTGATATGAGTTTCTCAACCTTCATTCTCATGGATTCTAGGTCCTCCTATTCACTTGGTGATTCTTCAATTATAATAGGGTTTTTTTGGGGGTTTGCATCTCCCCCTACTTAATCCTAGTGCTTCTTCTTGTTTTAAAATAGAGGGGAGTTTGTCTCTACCTTTTCTTTGTGGATTTTATGGGTGTGATCAAAGAAGCTAAGGTAGTAGATGTCTCCTTTTTAGTGGGTTTAGGAGTCAAACTTCCCTGATCTAGGGATATATCCTCCTCTTCAAGTGTAGTGGTCTTCTCAAGGCTGCTCCCTTTTTTCTCCTCCTCCTCTTCTTCTCTCTTTTCTTCTTCCTTTTCTTATTCCTTGGTTTTGTCTCTCTCTACCTCTTCTTATTCTTTTTCTCCTTCTTATTATTCTCCTTCTTCTTTGCAGAAAGCTAGGTTCTCACCAAGTGAGAGGACTTAGGTTTCCAGGAATTCTTCTTTGTCCATATGTCTAAATCTGGACCAAGGGACAGGGGCTCTTGATATACTCAAAGAATCTTATACTATCAATTTTTGAGACCATGGTGTGCTAATTGTTGTTTCCTTCCTCCTTTCACCTTCTGGATCATGTTCATGACTGATTGTAAGAGAAAATAGGGCACACTTAATCTTTTGCTTATTGGAAACCTCGTTTGAAATCTGAATTCATGGAGAAACCTGAACCGGTATCCATAAAATACACTCAGTCTCATTTCACAAGAAATGTATTTAAGGATGTGGTAGGCTACCTCATCCAAGGGATAGGGAAGACTCTCCCTTCTAACACCATTTTTGTCTTCAATTGGTCTCTCATCATTGCTAAAGAATTTTTTCTTAGAAAATGTGTTGCTAGCCTTTCCTTCCTTTCTCCAATTGACCCGTAGAGGAAGTGTTGATACTTTGTTGATCACCTAAGGATTGATAGTAATGAACAATTGATTGAGGTGGATCAATGCAAACACTCATTGTAAATAGAATTCAAATGTATTAGCACATAGTACCATGTTGAAGTTTTAGATGATAAATATCCAATGCCAAGAATGGCACATCAAATAGGCATTTTATGCAAAACATATGCTCAATTGAAGTTTCTCCTGTTTTGCAAAAAAAAGGGCCATATGGCACCACCCAGGAGCACTACATTACCCCATGACCCAATAGTGATTGGGCAAATAGTTGGACAATGGGAACAAAATCACTAATCCGGAGCCACCACGTGGAAGTTCGGATTGAGGCCAAGTGGCCCAAGGAATTCGAAAAAAGGTTGCAACAAAATCCATGGGAATCAAACCCTTAACCTCCAAATCCAACAAAGACCTCACCAAATCTGGCTAGCCAACATTCTGATGAATAGTTCGTGATATATTAGAGGATGGGGATATATTTATTGGCAAATATCGGACGTGGAGATAAAGGAGCGGGGACGAAGCCCGCCATAATTGGCGGCTCTACCACCCCCACCTCTAAACTAGCATGCAAATATCCAATCAATGCATCAAAACCTTAATAACTATGAAATCACATAATCAATAGTTATATCACCAAAAACATGCCATGACATGGGGTCAAGGGGAGTCGAACCTCTGAAATTCCCTCCCCCAGAATGTTTTATAAACCAATGCGCCAAAGCGCTTCCTCATAGATGGAATGAAGCTAACATGTTTTGAAGTTGCAAGAACTAGGAATGACAACCAAAGATAATAGACCTCCATTACAGTTAGTGGAATTGTTTATTTTGGCATATTTTCTCCAATTTTAGCAATGTTCCAAGTGGAGAATGACTTTTGGTAGGTCTAGAGGCCACTTGGTCAAAATATAGGCGAGTTTATACTCTAATTTCGTGAATTTTCATGTGGAGTTTGATTCTATAGTCCTTTTTTGCATCTGAGCCTCTGATTTTGAGGTCATTGTTGTAAGTGCACATTTGAAGCCTAATAAGAGTAGTTTTTTGATTGAGAAGTGGCATGGAGAGGTAGACAGAGAGGTTCTGGTGAACTCTGTAATCAAATACTGTGTTATTGTCTATGTTTTCTCATATTGTCTTTATGTTCTTTTATTTATGTAGATTCGTAGTATTATCGATCCATTGAACACATTACCATAAATGGAATTTTTAACATGCCTGTAAGTTCCTTTTGACATTCATGTTTTGCTATTAGATCTTCTGGTTTGATAAGGCTTGACAATGTTGAATGATTACAAGGCTGAAATTGAAGCAAGGAGAAGGAGAAGTCGTTTCACCAAAGTCAGAAGTTGGAAGATTATTTCGCAAGAAAAAGATGGCTGAAGAAGGACTATTGGGATCATAAGTTCAATTCGTGGACTATTTCATGAAAATCAAAGCCATGGTTGAGGATATGTAGAATGATTTTAAAAAAGGAAAAGGTGAGGGAACATCAAGAAATCCAGATGTGGGAGCAGTACCAAAACCTAATCCTCCACCTTCTCCTTCATCTTCTTATTTTTACTTCTCTAATCTTCTTCATCTTCTGCAAAAAAAAAATATTTTGTATCATCTAAAAAGAAAAAAGAAAAAAGTTTCTTCTTTAATTAAGTTGGATGTAAAATTTGATTTTCCAATTTATGATGGTGAATAAAATGCTGAAATATTAGACAACTGGATCAGACAAGTTGAAGTCTACAGTAGGATACAAAATATAGTGAAGGACCACTAGAAGATCTAATTGGAATGTTTAAGACTAGGAGGAACTGCACTCGTATGGTGGGACGAAATAACTCTAATTGACCTTCAAAGACATGGTAAGATCATTTCATCATGGAGTGAATTTAATTTTTCTTTAAGGCCAAAATGTTCAAATTTATACACAAGAATTTAGAAAGCATGCATTAATGTTAGGTATAGAAGTAGACTTTATAGAAACTTTGTTGAAATACATTGAAGGTATGCATAGTTATTTATGAGATACTATTTTGATGTTAAATTCTACTAGCTTAGATGATGTTTAGTACAAACCACTCACATAGAAGCTAGAGGAAAGAATAAAGAGTTTGTACCTTCATCCAAATCTACATAAATTAAAGATAAAGGGAAACAAAAGCAAAAGTGGAAAGCGAAAAAGACAACGATAGTTAAAAAGGAAAAAGTGACTTGCACACATTTCTAGAAAGTGGGTCACGACGAAATTCACTATTGGAAGCTTCATTTGGAACTGAAACAAAAGAAATTCAATGAGTGAAAGCATGTTGCATCTACATTCAAATATTTGGGATCAGATTCGAGAGATGAAACGAAGTTGATAGCCATGGGCATTACAGGTAAAAATCCTATTGCTAGTACCAATTCTTGTAAAGTTCATAATGAGGCAAATGATGAAAGGAAAATAAATGAGCTCCTTCATATTAGAGTAATTGTTAAACGTAATAAAATTGATACTTTGTTTGATAGTGGCTCACAAGTCAATTTGATTTCTGAAACTATTGTTAAAAATTTGGGCATTGTAACCACTTCTCATCCAAAACCATATCCATTAGGACGGTTTTGTGATAAAATGAAACTTCAAGTGTCTAAACATTGTAAACATCATTTTGACATAGGCTCACAATACATGGATGAGGTAGAATTAGATATAGTCCCACATGATATATGTGGAATTGTACTTGGTAGTCCACTTTTGTATGATAGACAGGCTATTTTCTATCGAGAAGAAAACAAATATTAGTTAATTAAAGATGGAGTAAATTACACCATCAGAGCACATAAGTTTGAGAATAATTTTTCACTCATCAGCTCAGGAAAAATGAAGAGAATAATAAATTCTAGCAAACAGTTCATACTTATGGTTGTAAAAAAAAATGACATTACATATTCCAATGCCTTCGAAGGATGTCAGCTCGAATTGAAAGAAGATATTGTTAAAGTTATTTATGATTATAATGATTTATTTTAGGAACCTAAAGGTATTCACCCCAAGAGACAAATTGAACATGAAATTAGGTTGCAGTTTGATGTCTCTTTACCTAACACTAGAATGTATAGGTGATTAGCATTAGAGAATCAAGAAATAAAGAAGTAGGTTCAAAAACTGCTTGATCAAGGTATTATTTGTCCAAGAACTTCTCTATGTAGTTCACCTTTCATTTTGTTTCAAAAGAAGGATGGTGTGTTGACTTCAGGGCCTTGAAGAAGATCACAATAAGGAACCATTATCTACTTCCACAAATTGATGACTTGTTAGATCAGTTCAAGGATTTCATGTATTTTAATAAGTTGGATTTGTGTAGTGGATATCATCAGATTAGAGTTGTTGAACAGGATAACTGGAAGACATATTTCAAGACCAAGCAACGACTCTTCAAGTGGATGGTCATTCCCTTTGGCTTGACAAATGCACCAGCTACATTTAAGTGTGTCATGAATGATGTTGTTATGAAACTAGCTCAAGAAAAGATAGAAAAGACAGATCAACGCCTTAGAATTCAGCCTCTTCAAGGGGGCAACCTCCTTTACATTACATAAATGAACAATTCTTGGATGATACAAATGAAAAGACCTCCTTTGCATATATAGGAGTCTAAGGGGTCATAACATAATCAGAGCCTACATAATAATAATAATGTAAGGGCACAATAATAACAATAGTGGGCTTCTATGGGGCAGAATAGTAACAATATGGGCACAACAATATTAATAAGGGGTACAACTATATTAGTAATGGGGTAATCACTAGTATTATGGGGACCCACCACATAGCCCCTACTAATATATTCAAAATACTAGTAATACAATAAAGGAAGTTACACCTCTCATTACTAATTTCTAAGTACTAGGCTATTTTTTTGTCAAGACGTACATGAATCTTTTTTTTTAAACATATAAAAAAATCATAACACATAAATGATCAATTAATGTCTCTACTATGACAACTATAGTGGCAAAATAAAGCTCCTCCTAACTCGTGTGATCTGGTTTCCAGAATTCGATTGATCCATTTTCACATCTAGATAGTTCTCTAATAGAGAACATACCACTTCCATTATGGAATTCCGCAAGCTAACCATCTCAAGAATTCCAATGACCACACAATGTCCAATACAAGATTCCTCTTAGTAGTGTCTTGCCTATTTCTCTCACAATTTCGCATCTATGATGAATTTTCGGTCTCCTCCAATAAGGCTCAAAATCCACACAGTTTCCTCGTGATTTTTCCCCTGTCACTATCCTACCCAACTCTTTTCCTTTACTCATTTAATATTTCTCTAGGAAAGCATCATCAACCCCTTGAGGCAAGAAATCACCATCAACTCAAGGCCTCTTGGCCTTTCACAACTATTGACAACTATATGGAATGTAAAAAACTATTTTACCACTCTTTCCCATATTAATTTACATAATGGACCATATGAACATTATCACTAAAACAAAATAAACATTTATGTACACCATGGATTTATATGTGACCTCTAGCATGGATCTATAATATCTAGATTGATAGGAAACAAAATTGACATACATGTGGTATACATTCTGATTTCCAAATAACTTAATCATGCATATCATAACCTGATACTTTCTCATTTATGATTGCAATTCACATTGCAACGTTTTAACTTCACACGTTTTCTTATTGTCCTTAAGCTACCCTCGCTTAATCCCATCATCAACGTTAGTCATAAATATGCATTGTTTAAATAAATATTCACTTTAACAATCATTTTAATTTAATGAATATAATATCTTCATGCATAAACTTATCATAGAAATATTCATTAATGTGTAACTGGAAATAACCAGTAGGGTAATAATCTAAACAATTCCAATTCCCAAATTGTATTGTTACCGATAGACTGACACATAAAGTAACTACCATAATCATTTCTTCAAAACTTGCAACAAGAATCAAACAAACATAATTCATGCATAATAATTCTAATAGTTATTCATGCAACACTAACTAATCAATGCTACCAGCAATCTTAATGCAACCATGGCAAAACTTAATCAACAATTAGCTATTACACCCAAATTGCCCTACTCAATTCATTTTTTATTTTTGACATCTAAAGGGGTTTTGTCAATATATTTTATAAATCCAATTTTCCTCTCCAAGGATAACCGCTCTCACCTTTTACATTCATGCATTTGTTTCATGCATAATGACTATAATGTCCATTCAACCTTTATAAGTAGTGCATTGTAACTTTATTTATGTTCATTAAGTGTATCATTAACGTTGTCTCATATGAAAAGGTTGGTAGTCAATTCTCACTTTTACAAGTGAGTGCTCGGTATTACTCATAGGTGTAACAAAGGTTTGTTTTCTTTTATCCTCATCTGGATTCAAATGTTATGAACACAATTTTACCGTAGACATTATTACTTATTATTCTTCAATGCGGTTACAAACATTCATCATGCATCTCATGTCAAGATTATTCTACTACATATATCAATGTCTAGATTGTTATACTCATACAAGAGTTGATGCCCACAACTAGCATAACTCAATTTATTTTCCAGCTTAACAATTCCCAAATGCACCAGTATTAAAACCTTCAACTCTAATACCAATTGTAACATCCCTCGATAACCTCACATGAAAACGAATGGAATTATAAAATTTTTACACAATTTACCCACACATAACTATTCAAATTAATTCCGTGATGAGGGTGATTATGGTGAGGGCTAGTTGGAAATGTATGGGATCATGGAGCTAGAAGGTCCTCGATGTGTCACACGATGGAATTGAAGGGTCATTAGGAATCATACCCATCTCCCTGCAAGAAATACTTAATGCAAGATAGGGACAAGAGGGTGGCCATTAGCAGGTGTTGGGTGACGAGGAGAGAGTGCTGTGAGATAAAGAGGTATAGGTTGTTTCCATCTTAGCTCAGGATGTGGCTTAGGGCAATAGAAAAGAGAGAGAATGTCAAATGTGGTTGGGACAAGGATTCGCACATGTAGAAATCTTGGCCATAGGATTTGAGGGAATATTTCTCTATCCGACATGAAATATTATTTTGCTTCAGGGCTGGAAAGTGTGCGCGGGACAAGAAACAAAGATCTCCTTTGTTTGGCTCTATCTCTAGTTTGCAGAAGCTCCACTAGAGCACCAATTTGTTGTAGAGAATGAATTCTAGTGCCATCTTTGGAGCGTCTCATACAAAGTGGACGACGGGACCAGTGGCATGCCTCCTTACTTCGTTGTAGGATGTGGTTGTGGTGCTAGTTTTTGGCACTTATGGATCTTTAGCTCTAGTAATCTAAGTTGAATTTAATTTTGTTCTATTCAATTTAGAATTGTGTGGTACATTCCTTAGGGCACACATCACTCTCCCCATGGTGGTGCAATTGGTGGTTGTGTTGGTTTTATGGATCAACAATGAAGACATCCCAAAGGGTGGTTGCTAGCCCACAAATGAATGAATGCTAGCAGCATGGAGAGCCTAGCTCAGACTCTAAGTCAACCAAGAATCATCATTTCCATGTGCACATAGACATGTCCCTAGGCCACTCATCGGGCCTTATAGAAGCTCTAGTTACCTTGGAGTCCATCGCATCACAGCTAAACAACATCCATCTCAACATGGAAATACTGAGGGAATAGAGTTATGATGACAAGAATGAAATGGTGCTTTATATCAATGACATCTAGCATACATAGAATGAGATCCTGGACCCTAGAGAAGGCCTTCAGCAGTAGCTCCAGTGCACAAACGACCATCTACGGGCCCTCAAGACTCGGTTGGAATACATAATCTATCACACGCATAAGCGGTTTACATTCTTTGCTACTCATCCTACTATCCCCCCAACCCCCCTCCTTAATGTGTATTTCTGAGAGATGTATTTTTTCTCCTTTTGTACTAGCAATAACCAATGACATCGGTTGTCTTAGCTTCTCTTTAGGTTTCTTACTATTCAGAGCAAGGCCTATGCTAGATCTTAAACCTATGACATTATATATTGTTGTAGTGGTGATGTATTTTTTTGACATATATTATATGATAATATAATTTATGTCTTTTTACAGATAGAAGAAAACTATCCAACAATTGTTCTATCATGTTAACATAAACTTTATGAGTTAATATTGCATCATTCTCATAATTCCTTTAAATAGATTAGTTAATCATATATTTGATATTATAAACATCACGTACATCATATAAGGAATCGCCAACCTCAAACTGACACAATAAGCAACCCCATCATTGAACGCCGATATACGCTAGAAACCTCATAGATTGGAAACGAGCAAAGATTTAATTTTACTATTAAATGACCATGAGAGTGTTCACTCCTCACTCAATGGCTTATAAGGGAGTCTATCCCTTATCCATTTTCATAAAATATTGAAAAGAAATATCATTTAACATATCTAGCTAAAAATTATTACAATCATCATGATATCATTTACCAAAAAATAGTCACTCTTTATATCTTTGTGGCTTGGTTGTTCAACCATTGGACCATCCTGCAGCTCACACTCATCTACATGGACCATTAGTTCTTTACCTGCCACAATTTTAAACATAATTTATCCTTTACAGAAGTCACCATCCTATTCTGACATTATTGTTCTCAACAAACTTTGCTATCATGATTACATAAAGTATTAATCAACTAATAATCAATCTTTAATAGTGATTCTTCAACATCTACTTATGTGCATACATCAAATATAAATAAAATATCACAAACATTGCTCATTTGTTAATTATAAGAAAATAATTATCAAGCATGTGAAAATAAATAGCACATTACTATGATCCTTCTCACACAAGCACACGTTCTTTTCCAAAGAAAAACCATTGTAGCCATCCATTTTAATTTAAAGGATAATCGAATATCAACTTTGATTTTTGTGCATGTAATTAGATAAAACTTATCCAAAGAAAGTTAGCCCATAAACTTTTCCTTTATGCATGTAGCTAAAGTAATGTTAACAATACAATAGTTATTGTTAGTATTATTATTATTCATGCAAATGCATGTTCATTTCCAAGGGAAAAATAACATAATAGATACTATTATTGTGCATGCAAATGTAGGTCCCTTTATCAAAATCATATTTCCCAAGATAGAGCTATTTACAAAGTCATTTGTACACTCAAATACATGCTTTGTTCTAAAATGAAACCGTGTTAGTTTGTAACATATCCTCATAAAACAAAATTTTGTTTATTTACCAACATTGTTTATTATTAATGT
Organism: Pinus taeda; assembly: GCA_000404065.3. Taxonomy (NCBI): domain Eukaryota; kingdom Viridiplantae; phylum Streptophyta; class Pinopsida; order Pinales; family Pinaceae; genus Pinus; species Pinus taeda. The sequence goes on along the minus strand of APFE031465115.1, from coordinate 5,262 downwards.
AATAATCACATTATCATGTTTAACAGTTTACCGTATTGTTTATCATTAGTTTTCGTCATAATTTAAATTTATGTTATCATATTTACGTCGAGTATTAAGATGAGACCAACACCCTCGGGTTCTTGTAACACAAGCCCTACGGAGGTTCTAGGCTCACCTCACAATTGGCCACTTGACATGCCCTACTCCATGGGATTAATAGTGAAAACCACAGTGAAAACCCTCCTTTGGGTTACCCTCCCATAAACGTCAATGGAGGTTTGTGGTTTCATGAACGACTGAGGAGGTTAGCTGGAGGATAGATATTAACTATCCTCTCCTCCCTCACAACTCAGACTCTCATCTGCTCATTCACGATTCACTCCACTAGGATCTGGAACACAAGAAGGATTCTAGATTTTCTTCTTCCTTTTATGGCTAGATTCTACCTTCGTTATCCCTCTATCTCTACTGCATGTTGGGTGAGACATAGATTCATATTTTTCTTCCAGGAATGCCATGGTACAAAACTTTTCTCCATGATTTTAAATAAACCTAGATTTTTTTGAGCTCTTGTAGCTCATATGAATTAGGGTGAATCTCACATAGGTTTTTGTCTATAAGATAAAACAACCTCAGACTCCTTTGTTGATGGAAAACCCTCAACCTCAATGTACTTACCTTGCCTGTTTTCCCGGTTAGGTAAATCATCAACAGAGTGACCTGTAATAGATTATTTACCTTGCTTCAAGGTAGATTAATGAAGGCTTATTTCCTCCAATAGTTATCATAGTATTAGGGTTTGTAGATTTATGTGGGGTTGAAATACAATCTGAGATGTCAGAAATTCCATAGTAGACACTTTTTAATGAAATAATTTCGAGTCTATGTCAATACCCATCATCAAGACAAAATTTGACGACAAGCAAAAGAGAAAGGGAGAAATAAATAGAGAGTGTTGAAAAGAATGGGCCGATAGTGAATGCTGATACTAATGCAGGTGAAACCTAATAATATGTTCCTTCGTTAAATTATTTAATTTTATGATATAGTATTATATTATATTATTTATTTTATTTTACGTACAAAATAGCTTAAATATTTAAAATTATGATTATAACTATTTCATATTAATTTAATAACCCATTGCTTTTATTTTGTTATGGGGAACCAACAAGGATTCACCATATCAAGGTTTCTTCTACTGTGTTCTTTTTACAATTCCATGTTTGGTTCATTTTACAATTTTTAAGCTCCAAAAATTGTTACTATGCATAATCTAGCTCGGTGAGAAAGTCTTGCTATAAAGTGAGGAGGAATTCTCATCTAGTTCGAGTTCCAAGAGATGCTCATTCCAAAATGAAGGTTTATTTATCTCGCTACAACAAGAGCGTGAGTAAATTTCTAGTTCTTAAGGGTGACACGTTCATTGCTTGTATTTAGTAGAATAAAGAAGGTTTTGATCTTTGTCCTTTGGTTATTTATTTGAAAACTTGGGTTCTGCGTATTTTTTTGTTTAATGGCCATTATGGTCGGTCCATACCCTAGAGAACTCTTATATCACCTTTTTGTTATAAGTACATCTGAGTTTTGTTCCTTTTTTTAAATATAAACAGTAATATGTTTAAAACATTTAAATTTTTGTATGCAGTGTATGGCTTCTTTTGATTTGTGATGTTAATTTTCATTGAAAAATTAATTTTCTTCCTCCTACTACTATTAGTTGTGTTAAGAGATGTTTCACTTAGTTGTTCTCCATTATTTTTTTATCTGGGGTTAAGAAGAATTTTCTCGTAATATTTCTTGAATTCTTGATGTTTGACTCAGGATTTACAAGAAAGAACTCGAGAGTATTGTTAGGATGCTATTCATTAGCTAGCGTAGGGCACTACTTCAGGCTTCCCCCATTCATCAAAATTATTTTATGTTGCTTTATTTCCTTCATACCGTCGTGATTTCTATTATGCAAACAAGGAGGGCTGCGGGGCAGCTAGTCCCTGCCCTGTCAACAACATGTAAAAAAAGTTCCGAAAATAGTTCTTATGTATGAGAATAGCTCAGGGAGACAGCTCGACAAGGCAGTCTGCACTTGGTCATGAACTAGATTTTATCTTTGAAACTTCGTAAATAAACTATAGCTTGGGTAAACATATGAGTTCAAAAAACAACACACATGAAAAAAATTAACCATATCATTTGCAGAGAACAAGCCAACCTAGAACAGGTTGAAGTAAAAAATTGAAATGAGATGAAATCCAAGAACGGAAAGACCGTGGCAATAACTGATTCATATATTAACATTCAAGACTAAAGTATTCATTACCTTGTTCACAGTAAAGTATTTAATGTCAATTAACTTTAAGGCTTTTGTATTTATAAGTATCTCTTGTAAAGAGTAATTCATGTGACCCATTATGCATCGTTTGAGGTCGTTATATTCCTCGCTTACGCATGCACGTAATGCTGCATAACTGCACCCTCTTTCGCTATGTTTATTTTTACATTTGGTCAATGCAACAAGCAAACATTGACAGCCTTGGATCATCTATTTTCAGAAATAAACGTTTGACCTACAAACAATAGTAGAATTGCATGTTGCAGCACGAAAACGTACTTAAAGAGCATCTTGTCAATATTGTCTTAGAATACTCTTGGGCCCTATTTTTGAAGATCCTTTGTACAATGGCATGAAGAGGAAACTCTTCCTTTGTTATGTGTAGATTCTTTTAAAAAGGCTAAATTAATGCTCGTGTAGCTTACCTTTCTTTGTCAGTAAGATGGATACATAATGCGTATGCCGCATCGACGCATCGAAATTTATTAAGCTCAAGTATTTCACGATTTAATCTTTAGAGGTGCCATATCATTTGCAGAGAACAAGCCAACCTAGAACAGGTTGAAGTAAAAAATTGAAATGAGATGAAATCCAAGAACGGAAAGACCGTGGCAATAACTGATTCATATATTAACATTCAAGACTAAAAGCTTGTCCAATTTGACGTAGTTCATTGGTAGAGAAATACATTTAAAACTTGGGTCCGATAACCGCAACTCCCTCCAGCTATGTACCAGCCAACGATACCACGTGCGTTGCATGCAAGCCATGTGGCATCGTAGCTAAACCTGAAACTCATACAGGAGGCGAGAAGACCATGAACAAACTGAGATTTAACCAAAAGCTCAAATCACCATATCGGTTTGCTTGGCGGTGTTCTTCTGTACGTTTCTGCTTCTGTTCCTGGTGGAGGATCCAGCAGGAGGCCATCAAGATGGGATCAGACACATTTGCTTCTCTGTTGCAGGCTTCTATCAAAAGAACAGGGCAGGGAGGAATCGTGCCTGGTGAGAATTTCTTGCACCTGCATCAACAGGTAACCATTAATGTATGAATGCCGATCTATCTTTAAACATTGCAGGGGACAAGCTTCTCTGTCACGTTCGATGAAGGCCAACCTGGATGTATATCGAATAATGTGATAGAAAACATGAAATTTTGCAGAGTAGTGCACGCTGTTTTTGCTGCATATTTTTGTAGTTTTAGCAATTGGAATCATATGTAATACATATAAAATTTTGTTTTGGTTTTAACTGTACTAAGATGAGTCTTGGTTTTAACTGTATGAAGATGAAATTGGTCTAGAAGGAGACTCCTAGGTCACAGAGGGCAGTGCCCAGGTGGGCTCACAGCAAGCGGCGTAGAAGCTCAGGAAACCATAAAAAGCAGTTTGCAGAGAGTAATGCGCCCTGTTTTTGCTGCATATTTTGTTTTGGTTTTAACTGTACGAAGATGAGTTTTGGTTTTAACTATATGAAGATGGAATTGGTCTAGAAGGAGATAGCACTGGCTATGGCACTAATACTGCAGCTCTGAGCACCGCTCTGTTTAACAGTGGGGCCACTTATGGGGCATGCTTCCAGATACAGTGTGATATAAGCAAAGATCCACAGTGGTGTTTGCCAAGGCCAAAATCGAACATCGTGACCGATTTCTGACGCCCCTCGATCTGCAGGTCAGGACATTGTAGGCCTGGTTATACAAGATTTCGAAGCAAACTCTCGGAGCCTCGAAGAATCGGCGCAAATTTCAACAGCCTTATAACTGTAAGTCCGGCAAAAACCGATCCGATTGTTTGATTTCTCTGGCAATTGTTGTTGAGCAGAGTAATTTTGTATCCTAGGGTAAAATATTTGCTATTTGTATAAATCTTTGAAAACAGCGTGAAAGATTATCATTTTCTTGGAAAAATTGTCTGAAATTTGCGTTATTTTTAAGATTTGGGAAGCAGTACTCTGGATTATTCTCCCGGAACGGATCGGAACCACTCAGGTTGCCAATTCGTCTAAATACCCAACACAATAGGAACAAAATTATGTTACTTTATATCCTGCTGGTGTACGGATTTGGTAATCAACCCGCAGTTATGACTTCATATATCTATCTTATTTCAGCCTAACGCTTTCTGACTACGGGTATTAGGTATAAATTAATAGTATCATTTTGCTTTTTGACAGATATCTGCTAAATACAGTAACAATTTGAGTAGTGCTCGAGTATAAACAATCAATGCGAGATTTACCTCAGCTTGACTTATTTGTAAACCTGTATCGTCCTCTGTTGTGAGGATTTGGAAGCAGTATTTTAAAGCCCTGCATTATTTCAGATAGAATATAAGCCCCAGGACAGAGCAGAGTTGAAGGGAACAGAATATTTGAAAGCAATGAGTAATTATCTGTACAGCTGGCAAGAAGAATTCAAGAATAGCACTGAGAAAATTGAAATGTCAGAAGGAATCAAACAAAACATGCTGAGCATTACTGAGGATGACCGAACTGAAGGGCTCAAGCAAAACATGCTGGCCATTACTGAAGATATAAATGAGATTGAAGGGAGAGATTTCTAACTCAACCTGCCAGCATTTCAGTATTCGGTAAGTATATAACTTTTATGTCTTTACTGCCTTTTGATCGTCTGCAACTAAATACTGGTCAACGATGTTGAATAGTCCAGAAACAATGTGGTTAAAATTAAAAAATTGCAGGTTATGTTTGAATTAAAAAATTGCAGTATTTACTGATGAAGTCATGAACATTTGCAACAACAGGCTGCAGTATTTACCTGATGAAGTCATGAACATTTGCAAGAACAGGCTGTGGATGCAGAATTAAGGCATCCGGTGGAGCAGCATTTGGACGAAGGGCCGTTGCAGCAGAAGGGCCGTTGCATGCTAGCAGCAGAAGCATGGACGAAGGGCCGTTGCAGTAGAAGGGCCGTTGCAGCAGAAG
>APFE031465107.1:81359-94124 GCA_000404065.3 Pinus taeda | reverse complement strand
AGTCTCTCCTGGAAGGGAGCTACAACCCCCTTAGCTCTTTTACTTCTTTAAGGACCACGTTTCATAAATTTTTAGACTGGATCCATGAACATCAAATAATCATCAAGTACATGTAAATCACCCAATCTGCTTATACAATGAACCAAAGAATCACCCAACTCTTCAGAATGCTGTAAACAAAAAGGTAATACCAGAAATCTAAACCCAGAACTCTGCTGCAATAGATAAAAGACAGTTAAAAAATGTTTCAAGATAAGTCCGCAACTTCAAGGAGAGGGGCCTGCGAATATCCGCAACTCTTCTAAGTCTAAACTGCGCAGATCCGCACTGGTCGTTCTTCTGCTCTGCGTACTTTTCTTCAGATCCGCACCTTTGCTTTATGACTGACGTGTAACTCCGCATTGTGCCCCCGTATTTCCTGCGTACCTCGCACTGCACCTTTTTCTGTGCTGCGTGCGCCCCGCACTGTGCCTTCCCCTGCACTGCGCCTTTGGCTGCGCTGCGTACTCCCGCACTGCGCCTTCAGATTGCCTGCGGACTTCTAATTAGGGCCAAATTTACAGTCCTCCAATGTGCCACAGTCAGTCAGATCCACAGATCTGTTCATGCGCCCGAGAGATCATGACATGTCAATAAATTCGCCTTAAGTTCTCTCCTTGATTTAGATTTAGCTTTTTAAAACCAATCACCCAAAATTTCAGATCTTAAGATATTCAAATTTCACAAGTGTGTGGCCAAGAGATCTCCTTTCCTTTTTATAGGAAAGCCTTTCACAAAACCATGGTCCAAAACCATAATAACACAATACCATGAACCCAAAACTTGGGATCAATACTTTTGGATGCAATACCACGGACCAAAACCATTTGATCAAAAACTGTCGGACTAATACCATGAACCATTCATGAGGATTCCCACGTGCACGCGCTTTTATGCATTGGAGAGAGTGAAACTGGGGTCCGCACCTTCTGAACGTATCACCTGCATGCATGCACGCACTCTTTGGTCGGCGTACCTGCGGGTCCGCAACTTCTTCTAGGATTACCTGCGGGTACCTTAATTTCCATGATTTTTGAGTGCCTTAACTGAGATCTGCCACAAGAGTGAGTTGCCATCAAGTACAACACCTGTACCATAGAGCCAAACCAGAATCATAATGCCAACATTTTGAACAATCAATTAGCCTGAAATGGCCATTTTAAAAGGATTAGAATCATTTTTTAAACCATCTCATGTTTTTTGAGGCACAATCTTGCAAAAAAAATAAACCCTCGTCGCATGCGTTTCCACAATTTTACAGATAGGAAGCAACTGTGTGGATTTTGCCATAATAAATCTACACAAGCCTCGATTTTCCATATAGAAAATTTTACTTGCCTGCACAGGCATGACTGAAAGAAACTAGCGTAAGGCCGAGGGCGCATTGTTTGACATAATCTTACCCCAAAAAATAAACTAAAATCTTAAAATAGAATTTTAAATGGATGAAAAGCTAAGTTAAGGAGAGATCTTCTACCTAGAAGAAGCGGTTCGCGATTTCATCGACCAATTACCTCAGACTCAATCCTGGAAGTCTGGTGGTAAAAACTCCTCTCTCCACTCTCAAATGGTAAACATTAAAATGGTGAAAAATAATTTACTTTTCCCACTCTTATAGGATTTTTAAGCCAAAAAATATTATTTTTTATATTTAAAATTTTTTAGGAGGGAAAATCTCATATTTTTGAGGATTTATAATGATTTATTGAGTTTAAATGTGCAGGATAGGTTAAAAAGAGAGGATAAATAATTTTGACTATTTAGTAGACTTTTATCACTTTTCATGCCCTTAAACTTTTTATGAAAAGCGGAAATCATAGAGTCCTCTTTTGAGCCCTTTTCAGACTCTTTTAAAAATGAAAAGATTACTAAGTAATTGCTTGTTTGAATAGGTAAAATTAAATGAACAACCGTCCACTCACTATAAGTTTACCCCTTTTACGGACTGAGTTAGGGCTATTTATAAAAAAGGTATATGTTGATCGAACATGGTCAATAGAGTTCTCTCTTGTATTATTTTATCCGTTTTCAAACCCGAGGGACTAAAACTTACGAAAAATAACTTGATGGAGTCTACTTATGTTTTTCTTCGGTTTCTTTAAGATTGAAAAACATTGAGCTTTACTTTCTTTGGGCATGTTAAAATTTTATGGTAAAAGTACTAAATGAGTTTCCTTTTTGTGTCTATTTCAAACTCTTTAAAAGAAAACGACATCGAGTTACTCCTTTACTGGACTTGTAAATACTAAATAGTATAGGACCCATTAAGCATAACGAGACTGAACCATTCCTTCTTAGGGTTTGTTAAAAATACTGCGATGGACTCATCCGAAGGATGAGCTTATAGTCCAAGTATATGTTATCCTCCTTAAGATTGTAAAAAATAAAGAGGCACTTGCCAGTAATGGTGGGGGGAAATTGGGAAAAGGTGCCCATTTTACATTGTCATTTCTAAAGGTAGCATGTCACTTTTGAACATGACACTCCATCACACTCACGTCTGGGTTGGGAAATCCAATTGTCTTACAATTAATCGAACCTCATTGAAATTCTTCATGTTTTTTGGTATTATCGTTAAGTCAAATGTTTCCAAGACAATTGTCGTGTCGTTATGTGTTCAAGAGAAGTTCAACCTCAGTTCAAAGTTCCTTTGTAAATTCTAGCCTTCAACCATATCGGCCATCCTTGAGTTAGTCCTTGCAAACTACTTTCAAAAATTTTTATTGTGTTTCGTGTCGTAGGCTTTGCTACGACAAGTCACTTCCTAGACAAGTCACTTCCTATTGACTTCATCTCATTATCTAGGAAATTGATGTAGAAACCTTCAGAACCTTGAGACCTTCATGCCTTAATGGTAGGTTTCTCGCCTTCGACGACAGGTTCTCATCATTGGCCTTTGATCGAATGATTCTATGCGTGTTCTACTTCAGATCACTTATTCGCACTTCATAGATTGTACTGGAAGTACCTTGAGAACCATTCTCATTATTGGTGGTTCCTCTCGCACTTGTTAACAGTTCATATCATTAACTGGTAATTAAGTGGTTTCTTCCATGTTCAACTTTGAAACATTCACTCACATGGTTAGATTCATACTATGGATCGAGAGATGGAGATGAAGACCCTGGATCTAGTTTCATCAATCTAGGTTGCAAGCAGATTTTATATTCATGATTATGTAGACCTATGTATGACAAATGGTTGCATCCATGTTGTGTCTACTATTTATATGATTTTGGTTTTTCCATGCTTGTTCATTGAGTTCTCTTTTCTCTTAGTATGGGATTACCTACCTCAATGATGATTATTGATATATATTTGCATTATAATCCTTGAATGTTCCCTGCAGGTTTCCAACCATTGTCTCTAATCCAATCTTTGGAATGATTAAGCACTTCAATATTTTAAACTTATTTTATAGACTTCTCACTTTAGGGGGAAATATCTTTCATGTCAATTTGTCACCACGACACTTGATCAATTTCTGGGTCTTTTTACCATCAATGAACATGTTTGAATGAACTACCTTATAAGTCAAACAACCCAAAATGTCATGAAGTAGCTGATAAATTTGGTGAAAATAGTTGTCACACCTTTTTAAGTTTCACTTGCTATGATTTTTATAGATTTTCCCGCACATTTTCTAGAATTAACTCTGAGAACAACACAGAGATGCACTCTTTCTGCCACTATAAACCTACGCAGGTGAATTCAAGAAAGTAGAAATAAGAAGTACATTCTAGAAACATATCTGGTTGAATATTTCTCAACTGAAAGCTTCCAAGTGAGGACTATTCAAACTATAATCCTCAAATGATATATCTTAATCCCTTTTCTCATGGAAACCTAATCCCTGAATTAAGGAGTCTCATCCTCCTCTTTTGGATCTGAAACTTCTTCCTCTTGGCATATAAAATGACTAGAGGGATTGGGGAGGTGAGAAATTAGAGAAGATAAACATATGATGTTAGTTTAAGATTGGAAAGCTTGTCATCTAAGGAGGAGATTGAAGGCATTTCGAAGGGACCTCACAGCATCAAGGTGAAGGTTGTAAGGCTCCTCTTTATCTTTGATTAATACAAGTGAACACTTTATCCCATTGATTTTTCTTATTGGAGTAATGAATGGTTTATAATCGTTTATAATGTTTATTAAGGAAAATTCAATTCCTAATTTCCTTTATCATTAGGTTACGCTTTGTTTGGATTATTATATCACGTGTGATTTTGATCCTTTTATGGTATATGCTTGCAGGTCTTATCAAGCATTGAGGGGCTGCATTAAATCACAACAAGGGATCTTCATCAAGAATTTCTTGAAATAGGCAAGAGGCTCATCCATTAGCCTTAATTCTTATAATTCAAACAAGTCCAACTTAGGGAAGGAGTCAATACAATTGTCTTTCTTGTTTCTAATTTCCGTCAAGGATCTATGGAGATCGCTCTTGTCCGCAAGAGGGGTTTGTCCAGTGTAACAATGTGAAACGTTGGAAACATCAAAATGGTGCTAGAACCTTCATAGAACACCCTCATGATACCAAAACTTCCAAGTTCACTATCCCACAATTATCAAAATTTATATATGAAAAGTGCAACAAGCCCTTTACTGTGTTTTGCAAGTTTCATCAAAATTTTACCTTTTCTAATCCTTTGAGCCAAAAACAAAATTTCAAACCTGGGCTAAGGTTTCCTGCTGAAGATTCACCTTTGTACTAGCCATTGCAAGTAATTCCAACTTACCTCTCTTCCTCTTCCTTCCAGCTTCTTTGACTTCAATGAGCTTCATCTTCACCAACCCGAGTCTTCTTTTGAGGACCAAGTTTTGTACATATAATATTTTTACTTTCCTATGCAGAGGAAAGTTCCACTTCAGTTTATACTTAGCTTTGTCAAGGACTGGTATAATAGCCTCTACCTCTCTAAATAAGGCCAACTTACACCTATGATCTTTCTTTGCAAGTTGGTCTACTTGATATTGTATTCCTTCAATTTGTTCAGTAGCTTCTTGAATTCCTTTTGTTCATCATAAACCACAGGCTGAACAATCTCCTTTTCTTGCATATGCACCTTGGCAGTGGACCTAGTCCTAGGTCTCCTACAATGCTCAACTGGATCCTTCATCTCTTCGACATCAGTGATCATTTTACCTTTGCGTTTGGAAACATGTGACAATGTTTCCTTTAATTGCTCTTCTCTTCTAAGCTGGATAGTTTCTTGAGACACTTTATGCCTAAGCTTCATATTCTCCTGCTGCAAGTAATCTATTGTCACATGGGCATTGTCCAACTTATCTTGTAACTCCCCAATTTTCTGGTCCTTTTCATCAATTTCCACTTTTGTTTATGTGCTCTATGATTCCATAACTTGAAATGGTGATGATGGAGGAACCACAGGTAATCTCTTGGCTACAACTCTAGTTCTTGGCACTCCTACTACCTTTTCTACCTCAGGGGAAACTTGTAGCTTCTTAGCACTTTTCTTATGAACCAATTTTCTTTTAGTCAAAGGCTTCTTAACTGAGCTTGTTGCTACAGGTGAATCTTCTTTCATCACAACTGAAGGAGTTCCTTTCTTAGACTTTTGACTTTTGAAGATTGGGCTGCCCATCCTAAAGAAACCAAGAAATCCTACCATGACAGATATTTCTTCTCAAGCTCCTTCATTACCAACAATTTAGTTAATGAAAAATTAAACAAATTGGACTCAACCTAACTTCCTTTAGTTTGAACTCAGTCAGTGTTGGCCCTCAATTTTGGTCATTTTTTCCAATCCTAAACCCATCCATTTACCACCATATTCCATCATATTTCACTTACATATGATTCTTTTCACTCTTATTTTGCATATTCATGTAACTAAATTAAGTTTTTCAATTTTTAGAGATTTTTGTAAGAATTGGGTTTTAAGAGTAAATTTGGACTGCACTAAAAATTCTCGTAGTAGCTCCATTAAAGGCATATGTGCAGGATTCCTGGGCGAGAGATGAGTGCATATTTGGAAAGATTGGGAACCATGGATGGATGAACATCTATTGGTTCGGTCAAACTGAGCAAACACAGGTCCGGTCAACATTGGTCAAACTTGACTTGTCATTTAGAAATCCCTATCAAAAAGGGGCAGAATATTATTTTTTGGGATTTTGAGTTCGACCTAAATGGATGGATTAGGATAGATGAATACTTTTAGAGCTATTGTGGCTAATTTCGTTGATAATTTGCTTATTTAAATAGAGTTTATGAACCATTCATGGATGTAATTTGTATTCAGACTATTGGAGACCTTTCGATAATTTGAAGAATACTTTCTACTGTTATAAAGTTTTTTTTCATGATGTGGATATTTTCCTAAGTTAGTTGTAGCTGAGAGTTTCTTAGGCATACATGCAAGGTTAGAGGGCCCCCATACCAAGCTAAGTAGACTTTGATTACATTAGCATAATTTTTGTTTCAGTATTTCTTGTTTCATATTTATGCTTCAGTTATTTAGATGTGTGATGTTTCTTGTGTGATTTTGGGATGATGATAGTTTAAAATCAAATTTTCATATGAAAGGATAAACAATAATTTAAGTTAAATTCTCTTTCTAACAAGTTATGAATCATAGCTAAAATCATACTTTTTGCATTTCTTATATTATTTCTTGAATTTCAGTTTTATTTGATGAAATGGTAATGATATTGGAGTATAGATATGTGAGGAAGGACAACCATGATCTCCTAAGTTAGGAGTTGTTGGCATTATGATACAGGTGTTGTCCTTGATGGCAACTCACTCAGAGGTATGATACAGGTGTTGTCCTTGGTGGCAACTCAATCAGAGGATAGATCTTAGTACAGTAAGTCAAGAGAGAGATATACGCAAGTTAACCTTGATGAAAGTGTGTATACATGCGGGTGAGAAGAACAAAAGGCGCGTATATGTACACACGCAGGTTCACAGAAAGAAAGGCGCGTACATGTTGGAAAACTAAGTTTTGGTCCGTGGTATTTTGTCCATGGTATTTTGGTATTGGTCCATGGTATTTGGTCCAAAGTGTTGACCCCAAGAATTGGGTCCAAGGTATTGGTTCTACATGGTTTTGGACCATGGTATTAAGAGAAGCCTAAACCTATATAAGGAGAAGATCATTAGGCCAAGGGTGCAAGTATTGAATATCTGATGAAGTGTGAGATCTAATATACTGGTTATGGGTTTGTAATCTGAATCAAGGAGGCTCCTATGCAGTTAATAAAGTTGGTAATTGCAGCGAAGGTATAAGTAACTATCTTTAGATCTATATGGGGGTTCTCTCTAGTGAAAGTGCGTGTACAGGCTGGTTTGACACAGTCAAGTAGCGTATACATTATGAGAGTTGATATTTCAGGTAGCTGTTGGTTCTAGTGACTGTTGCAGAGTTCTGGGCTCTAGTCTATGTTCTGGTAACTGTGTTTTGATGACAGGGTTTCAGTGATTCAGTATTGGGTGATTCAAAGATTGATGATGCAGGTATATTTGATGATTGTATTGCAGTGGTGATTGTTTTGTGTTTATGGATCCAGTCTAAAAATTTATGAAACGTGGTCCCTAGAATAAAAGAGAAGGTTATAGCCTTTTGTAGGTCAGCACCTACGTACTAGTACCTCAACTAGTACAAGAGCTAAGGGGGTTGTAGCTCCCTTCCAAGAGAGTTTGGAAAATGAGAGAAGGTTGTAGCCTTCTACAGGTAGAAGCCTGCGTACTGGTATAAGACTGCCCCAGTACAGAACCATTGTAAAAAGAAGTTTCTAATTAAAAGAAGATAGAGACGAATTGCAGCAGGTGGTTTTCACCCACATTGGGTTTCCACCTTACATCTTGGTGTTCATGTGTGTTGCTTATGTGTGATGATTTGTTCTGCTTTACTACTCTTGTTTACTATTCATATGGTTAATAATCTTCCGATGCACTCATTAAGAAGCAACTAACTGAATTATAATTTTACTGGATATACACTTGTTGCATTACACACAGTTGTGTATACACGCAGTTTTCCTTAACTGAAGTAGCGTATATGAATCTGAATATGGAAATGAAAAAGTTATATTGATTTGATAATATTGATTCACCCTCGCCCCCTCTTAGTATTATTTCCAACAGGAGCCTCTTCTCTTGATATCTACACATTACAAACCACTGCTCTTTAGTTTCTCTTCTTGGGGACAATACTATGAGGAAGGAAAACCAGGATCTCCTAAGTTAGGAGCATCTTCTCTTGCTTACTGCATCTTCAACAAGAAACTTGCTAGTCTTTTAAAAATTTAGATTATATTTTTAATATGCACTTCCTTTAACTTTATAGTCTTGCCTTCCTAATTTGATTTCACCTGAAATCCATATATTTTGAACATGCTTCCAAGTCTACAAACATGACTTAACAAGTAAAACACGTGTTAGTTTAATTAGTAATTGGACCTTACATTTTTGGTGTCGTTGCCAGGGAAGCTTATTCAAAGTTAATCAAAATAAGAATCTTTAAACAAAAACATAAAAAGTAAATAGGATTTTTCAATATGGTCATTTATGCCTAGACAAAGAGATGAAAAAGGTAGATACATATAACAATACCCCCCAATTACTAAACCATTGGTAGAAGTAGAACTACCTCCATTTGAGTTAACTACACCAATTGTTGGAAAACCAACTTTGGAAGAGTTAGAGGAAAAACAACGTTCAGGACAAAGGTTAGCTCTTGTTGAAAGACAAACTTTGTTAGCTTATGAAGTGAAGAGAAAAAAAAACATATAGGAACATCTTCCATAGGAAAACAAAGAGAGACAAGAAAACCAATTGAGTAGCCTATTTTGGAACAAATAGATCAGACTATCTTTGAATAAATAAAACAAGTTGAATCTCAATTTGTTACTGAAACATTTGAAATTGATGAAAAATATATGTTAGAAGAAGGGCAAGGATCAAATATCCTCACTCCAGAACAAAGGTTACAATATGAAAAAAACAAAAAGAATGGAAAAGAAGAAGAGAAGAAGAGGCAAGAAGAGAATAGAATATGTAGATATATAAAATGATGAAGAAGCTACTTTTGGATTTCCAATTGTAGATACTAGAGAAATTCTAGGAGAAGAGGTAAAAATGAAGAATATTCCACCTTCAATTTTACCAAATTTCTATGGAATGTCTTCTAAATATCTTGATTCATTCATGTTTGAATTTGATATCTTATGTAGAACTTATGGTTATACTGTTGATACACATAAACTTCGTCTTTTTCTTGCTACTCTTAAAGCAATTGCCTTAAAATGGTTTATGGGATTACGAGAACACTTTATTACTTCTTGGGAAGAAATGAAAAAAAATATTTCTTAAGAAATATCAAGCCTATTGCAAGCCTAGAGATTCAAAATAAGATATTTTTAGAATGTATCAACAAGAAGATGAGAGTTTGGAAGAATACTTAGAACAATTTCTTTACAACCTGCAAAAATCCAAACAACATTCTCTAAATCTTGATACCATTAGAATAATTTTCCTTAAAGGAATAAGAGATGAGTATCTTGATATTATCAATGTAATGGGTAAAGGATATATTTCATACTTACCATTTTATGAAATTGTTGAATTATGTCAAAAGTACTCAAGAGGTAGATCCAAAATAGGAAAAAGAGATATAACTTCTAGAGCTTCCAAACCGGCAACAGGAGGAGTGACAATAGCAAAAATAGGGAATTTGTTAGAAAATTTTAAAACAGATCTTTTGAGCACCTTAGGAACACAAGTTGATGTATTAAAATAAAATAATACATAAGAAGAAGAAGAACAAACATTGTCAATATTTTGTCCTAAGTGTAGGAAGAAGCATCTTTTACGAGAATGTCCTTTGGATAATATACATATTTGTGGACTTTGTACAGAAAATAATGTTACAGACGATTGTCCAACATTAAAAGAGTTGCAAGCAGGTCAATTAGAAGAAACTCAAGGATTTTATTATATGGAACCAAGAAGATCTTGGCAACCACATTTTGCAGGTACATCTCAACAATTTCCTCAACAAATCCCCCAGAATTTTCAATATCAAAATTCATGGAATACTCCTATGCCATGATAGGTTTGTCCTCCTCAGCAAAACCAAAACCAACCTTCACAAAGTTGGCAAATATATGCTTAATGAGCCTAACCTCATCAGCAATTTTACCCACAACAATATCAATCTTATCATTCATACCAACAACCATATCCTCAGCAATCATTCCCATATCATCAATTCTAGCAATCCACTCAATCAAATCCATTTACACAAAAATCAATGCCTGCACTAACTCAACCTCAGCAGCTTCAGCTTCCTTCTAACCAACCACCACCTATACCAAATCAATTACCTGCTTAGCTAGTAGCAAATACGAGTAACAAAGTGGAGAGGCCAGCTTATAATGTGGAAGAAGCAACATTATTTCCTACATATTCTATTATTCCTATTTAATACATCCACTTGAGGTTATGAAAAGTTCTCCAAAAAGATTCTCCACCAATCATAGAAGAACAAATTGAAGAAGGATGACAATCTAAGAAATCTAATCTAAGGAATCAAATTCAAAAAAGAAAAACTATTATGACTCAGACACCACCTTTCCTAGAAAGGTTAGTTTATCAGAAAGCTTCAATTTCTCTTCTCGAATTTCATATCATAGATGAATTAAAGAATTCTTATGTCAAAATTTATTTGTTACAAGCTATCAAATGTATTCCAATTTATAAAAAAACAATAAAGGAATTATTCATTAAGAAAACTGGCAGAAAGAAAAAGAGATCCACCTACAATCTAGGTCATTGGCAAACTAGCTAGTCTCATGCCTTCAAAAACAACAATTGAAAAATATATTGATCCAAGGATGCCTATGGTTACCATTTCAATCAATAATTTTACAGTTCCTAAAACATTAATTGATCTAGGAGTTGCTACAAATGTCATGACAATAGAAACTATGAAGTATTTAAAATTGCCAAATATTTGACCTACTACTACAATTTTAGAAATAGTAGATAGATCTAAATTAGTATCAAAGGAATACTTGAAGACATCATTGTTTCTTTGGATTCATGGGGATATCCAGTGGACTTTCTAATATTGCAACCAAAAACTAATCTAGGAGGCCATCCTTTAATTCTTGGTAGATCATGGTTAGCCATAGCAGATGCCTTCATTGGATGTAGATTAGGAAGCATGATCTGTGGCGTCTCCGCGCTGCGCCTTCTGTGGTGCCTCCGCACTTCCGCACCTGCAGCGCTCGAGAGATCACCCTTCACAAATTCGCTTTCCACTTCACTTTCATATAGATCGAGCTTTTGAAATAATAACCCAATATTTCAGATCTTAAGATATTCAACCCAAAAGCATACCCAAGCCAAATGATCTCCTTTGCTTTATATAGGCAAGCTCTTCCTCAAATCATGGACCAATACCACGAGCCAAAATCATAATAACACAATACCATGAAACCAATACTTGGGGTCAACACTTTTGGATGCAATACCACAGACCAAAACAATATGATCAAAAACTGTCGGACTAATACCATGAACCAACCATGAAAGTGTGTGAACTTTTCTCCACATGAAATAAACTTTTCTCTACATAAAATTCTGTGAACTTTTCTCCACATGAAATAAACCTTTCTCTGCATAAAATTACGTGAATTTTTCTCCACATGAAATAAACTTTTATAAACTTTTGTTTGTATAAAATTCCGTGAACTTTTCTCCACATGAAATAAACTTTTCTCTGCATAACATTCCATGAACTTTTTCTTCATGAAATAAACTTTTCTCTGCAGAAAATTCCATTAACTTTTCTCCACATGAAATAAACCTTTCTCTGCATAAAATTCCATGAACTTTTCTGCACTATAATTTATCATCTAAGATGAGTGGGTTGCCATCAAGTACAACATATGTATCATAATTCCAACAGGAAACCCCTAATTCAAATAACACAGTGACAAGATGACTGAAAAAATAGAGAACATAGTACCAAAGTGGACAATTACAAATTGGATTACAAAGTAGATATTAGAGGGGAATGGTGTCTCCTATAGGTTGGTGCCTACAAACACTTACAAAAGAGGGGATTAGTGTATCTTGTTGGAAACACAATCCTTTGGGGGTTATGTGAATTTGGCCTATTCACTTGAGAAGAAGGCAAAAAGCCTGAAGTGAATGCCAACAACCATAGAAGTTCAAGCGAATTATTAGAATATGAAACCAGGGGTCACACAAATTGTATTAATTTGTATCATCTGAATGAGAATAGTATCTCACATTTATCTAAATATCTTGTCTTTTTTTTGTAAGTGTCTTAACAATGGTATCAAAGAAAGTTCCTTCAACCATGATTGGAATGCATTTTAGCCAACCTTAATTGATTTTTTGAGGGCCACAAGTATTGTGGCTTTCTTAGTCTTGGGTGCTCTTCCTTATGTAGCATATGTGCTCTTCATTGGTACTATGCATTATTTTTTAGGTGAATCATAGCAACACTATACCCTTTGAACTTTCCTAGTAGAAAGCTTGGCTATACCCTTAATGTATTCAGTATAAACATACTTGGTAGTATTCAAATAACAATTAGGAGTATTGGTTGTATCATATCAATTCCCATCAAAGCATCCAATTCCAACTTTCCCGTGCACAAGATAATCACCGAGGTTCAGAGTCCTGGTATGAACTACATACAATATAATGTTTTTATTATTATT
>APFE031465107.1:62079-81339 GCA_000404065.3 Pinus taeda | reverse complement strand
ATTACGTGAACTTTTCTCCACATGAAATAAAATTTTATAAACTTTTATTTGCATAAAATTCCGTGAACTTTTCTCCACATGAAATAAACTTTTCTCTGCATAAAATTCTGTGAACTTTTCTGTACTATAATTTATCATCTAAGATGAGTGGGTTGCCATCAAGTACAACATATGTATCATAATTCCGACACCTTCATCCAGATAAAACCCAAATTTCAAAACCTACATGAGCTTAATTATCTAGCCTAAAACCTATTCTTCCTCCAATCATTTTGGCTGTGATCAAAGAGAGATACCTCTCTGGTTTGGCAGGGCTAGCTGTTGAACCCTAAGTGGTTTGAGGTTACCTCCATCGATCTCCTTTCTCAGCCTTGGGACACTGTGGAGGATAACACTTGTGAGAGTATTTTGTTCCATAGTTGAGCAAAGGTAGCCAGGAGAGATAGAAATTAGAGAACACAGAGAGGATCTGTGCGCTATAGTATCCCACGGGCCACAAGCATTACTTCTTTGTACTTGCAGCCATATTTCCAGACAAAGAAAGAGAGTGAAGCGACCTCACCTTCTAGCTAGGTTTTATCTCGAAAAGGTTTCCCAGAGAGCACATCTTATGTATTGTGTGTGTGCTTATTTTGTCATTCTCTATTTTTCTACAGAATTTCCATTTGCATGCATACACTATTTATAGTTAAATCCACAGATCTTAAAGTTTAATAAATTGTAATAGTGTAGAATTTTCAGAGTTTTAATATAATATGATTAGATTTGTTGTGATGAATGCAATATACAGATAGTAGGGATTTTTAGCTATGACATTCCCCAGGAAATCATTGTGTAATGTGTTGATTTAAATATTTATCTTGTATGCTTCATGATTTCATGATCGTTTAATTGTTTTTGCAAATGAGTAGAGTAGATTCAAGTCTACTTTTTTAGTAAATTACAATTAGCAGTTTGAATCTAAAAGGAATTTCTACAATGGGAAAAGCCATTGATGTTGTTGTTCTATCTTCTTGTTATTATTAACCAAATATTCTTACATCTTGCACTACTCTTACCAGTGCAGGGGCTCCTACCCGTCGAAGGCTACCACCTCCTCTTGTTTCTACAACTTCGACTAAAAGGAAGTTGCTACTTTTTTATCAATTTTACTGACTACTGCCCGAAGGAAGCTACAACTCCCTGATTGAAGGCTAAATCAAACCCAAAAACAACAATATGCTCAATCTAAATAAATGAATAACAAAACCTCTATGTAATAAATCACTGATCAGCAAGCCAATATGCTTAGTAAATCATCAATACCTAGCTCATCGGCGTTGTCAAATACCAAGCCAAAAATATTTTCTCAAAACAAAAGTATTCCTTGACAAATATCAACAATATTAAAACCTTCCACTCATTAACTCAATGCAACCATAACTGAATACATCCCAACAAACATGTGACAATTTTTTCAAAACCATATCTGCATAATATTGATGACCATAAGTAGCAATATGAAATTCATTCATCATTAGAAAACATCCATAATCCAAGAAATAACACACCTCTCCTATAACAATATCTCTACAAATCATATCTTTGTGTAATATAAACAACAACAAGCTCAACTCAAATCATATCTTTGTGCAAATCATATCTTTGAGATTGATGAAAAATCTCAATCTCATCAGTAGGTATCGATATAAACAATCTCAGAGGATAAGTAACAATATCACATAAAAGACAAGCAGCAATATTATTGGATTCATAAGTCTATATCCTTTGTCCTATGATGCAGGAGCATTCAACCCAAGAGAAAATCATTGTAATTAAGTAGACATAGGGGGTCATGTATATTTAGAGAAGTAGTTTCCTAAGTCTCAAGTTAATGTAATATTTAGGCCTTTAAGGAATTAAATGGAGATTAGAAGTGGAAGTAGAGGATAGAGGATCTAGGAGACAGTTCAATAGATTTAGGAGTCAAACTAGGATCAGTTCAACAGAACTTTTTGGCATAAATGTAAGCCTATGGGCAGAACTAAAGAGGAGGCCATGATATTGAAGAACAGGCCTGTGTGAGACATAGAGTCTCGGATATGTAATTAACTATTTATATTTATAAATATAGATGTTTATTCCTGACTGTGTCAGTGTGTTGAAGAGTATTTCATGAATCGACTACTTGTAAATTCGTAGGCTCTGTAACAGGTTGTAAATAGAATTCTGAAGGACATAAAGGAATAGAATGATTCAGAGGAATCATGAATGGATCCTTGAATCAAATTGAGGAAATAGAGGGAAGCTCTAGGGTGAAATAGCAAAGTGAGATTTCACAAAAGAGTAAAGCTCAGAGTTAGTTGAGCAGCGGAAGCAGAAGGTGGATTTCTGAAGAACTACACAAGAGAAGAGTAATTCAGAGGACCATAATGGGCCATTAAATCCATTAGAGGGATTAAAGCCAAGCTCAGGAGAAATTGCACAATAAAATAATAGAAAGGCTGAGACCTTTGAAGAAGAGCAAAACCATAGAAGAACTGAAGACTTAGTGTAAAAACTAAGTAAAAAGGAGGAGCGAAGGAGTAAAGTGTCAGTGCACAGGACCCATTTAATCACGTGGATCAACGGTCTAGATGATTTCACAGAAGAGGAAAGAAAAATATCGCATCGGCGGAGTTTATTACACAATTTAAGTCCCGCAAGTGAAAAACCCAACTTACACTAAGAATCGGCACAAAACACACTCGGATTCGAAATCTGGATTTGAAATTTTATAAAGAATGGCTTATACCCTTATCGAGTCTAGAAGATTGGTCGGATTTGCGCTTTGAAGTGGTAGGGGTCCGACCATTGAGAAGAGCAATTGCAATAATGGATGGATCCTGGACTGTCGGATCGAGAGTCCAGATTGACAGTCCAGAATTGATCGCTTATCGCATATTGGAGAAAGCAGAGATCATAAGCTCTAGTAGAAAGGCTCAAAGGAGGCGAACTCGATGATAATTATAGTCACGGGTGTAATGTTTTTGAGTTCCAACCTTTGTGTTTTGACGGGGTTTTCCTTTGCTTTGCGTATGTTTCCTTTGCAAACGAGATAGTAAAGAATTAAGCGTTGATAGTGTATTCCAGGAAGTGAGAGTAGTATATTAGAGCCGGAGGGGTGATGAGGCACGTATGTATGACCCGCGAAGGGAGTGATGCTCGATTGTGATAATGGTATCCTTGAGGATTGTGCAGAGGCCGTATAAGGAGGAAATAGGTATGTTTTGTGGCATTTCCTTTATAAAAGGTTTTATAAGGAAAATATGTGCCGATAGAGTATTTCATGAGATAAAACATATGTAACCAATGCATTAAAGAGGGAAGGTTATATATGCAGGCTTAAGGGTTACGAAAGTTTAAATGAAGGTTATGAGGGTTTAAAAGTCCCGGTAGGAAGGATTAATGGAAGGATTTAATCAAGTCTTATGCAAAGGCTTGAGGGTTGTTTAAAAGTTCTGATAGAAGGTTTTAAGCGAGGTGATTGAGTTCCGATATAAACGAAACTGATAAGGGGCCTTAACCATTTGTGGTTGAAGATTTGACTCCTTTGAGAGTTAAATACCTAGGACAGATGTGCTTATTCATTTTAATGCATACTATGGATATAACTGGGGGTTACCCTGCATCATTTGGTATCAGAGTAGAATTGTAATTAAAACTGTTGGGGTTAAACAGAACAGAGAAATTCTATGTGAAAGAATTAAAAGCAGAGTTATGTGTTAAGGTTTTTATGTAGGCAAGGAAGGATCAGATTCTAATCTGACAGAAGGAAGGCACATAGAGGTGATGTGTAGCAGAACTTGCAGATGCAAGAGATAGAGGAAATCCATTCAAAGTACAGGTGGAATGGTGAAACAAGTTTATGCTGAGATCTTGAAAGTGAGGTAATATGTTCCGTTTTAAATTGAGAATGTTTATTTTTAAACTAATGCAAAAGTGACAGCAAGAGAAGCTGTGAGAGGAGAACTAGATTTGTTGTTGAAGATAGAGTAAGGAAAATACTCTGATGGAGAAGTGGTAGTGAACCTGAAGAATCCAACAAGAGATTGGACAGAGAGGACAGTTGAAGTGTTCTCAAGAGAGAGTGAGAGATTGCTGAAGCCTAGAAGAAGCAAAGGTATTGCTCCAGAGGAGGTTCCAGATAGAGGACCATGCTTACCAAAAGACTGAGTGAGGAGAGCTTAGTGAGGTAATATTACAGCAAGGAGGACTAGTTATTGCATAGGCTTGTTGCAGATGAGTGAGGAGCTCATGAAGAAAGAAGAGAAGAAGATGACTACTAATAGTCATTTCAGAGGTTCAGAGAGAAGCCACAGCAGAAGATATGAGAAGAAGGATGCCAAGGCAAATGGCAAGAGGATGAGTCAAGAAGAAATTTACAAAGAGATTGCAAAGTTAAAAGAAAAACTCAAATAATTGAGGAAAGCTAGAGACTAGGTTGGGTCTTGAGGAAGAATTCAGTGGAGTGGCATGAGATGCAGAGAAGGCTACAACAAAAGAAAGTGAAGTAGCTAAAGGCAAAACTCAAGGAAGTTGAGTTGGAAATGGAAGAGTCCATTTGTGAACCAGAACAGGGAGAAATTCTGGGAGAAAGTGAAGGCTACACTGAAGCTAAAGAACGAAGATCAAGTGAAGATCTCATGGACTATTGGAATACTTAAAAACAGCATGAGGAGATGTTGACTGAAGATGAAGTTCTGACTGAAGATGAAGACTTGAAGACTGAAACTTCAAGTGAGGCCAAAGGGTCACATGGTTTTAAATTTGAAAATTTGTGTATGTTTTTAGGTGAAACATGTAAGGAAGGACAATTTCCAAATATTTTCAAACAGAATCTAAATTCAATTCTGGAAGAAGATGAGATAGATAGGTCTCATATACACATGGGGAAAGATATCAAGCAACCAAGTGAAGGGCTTCAACAGATTGAAGAGGTGATCATCGAAGAATTTCTGAGTCATAAAGAGAACTTGGAACAACAAAGAGATATGATGACTGAAGCATCTAGTGAGACCACAAGGTCTTATGTTTTTAAAACTGATAGTTTGTGTATTATGGTAGGTATTGCAGGAGAAAAGCAGCCTTTTGAAGATATGTTCAGAGTAGATGAATATCTAGAAGTAAAAGGTTACAAAGAAAACTTCTCAGAAGAAAAAGAATTTGACTTCATACAGAAGAAAAAGTCTATGGATGAGTCTAAAGAAGTTTTCATAGAGATGAAGAATCGGGATCTTATTCTAATGAGGAATGAAGGAATATTGTCTCAAAAATGTAATCAAATGAGTTTGATTGATGTTATTGATGAAAAAAAAATATAGGAGAATGTTAATGTAGATGGTGAGACGAGGATAGCTCTCGGAGAAGGTAAACAACAAGAGACTAAAGGCAAAATTAAGGAAGAAACTATGTTAGCTGAAAACATAGTAAAGCATCATCAATTCACCATGATGATAGGCACAGTGGAAATAGGCATGGAAACCATTGAGACAATCAGTAAGGAAGAAGGACATCTACTAAAGGATGTTAAGAAGGAAGAAGTCTATGCAAAAGACTTAGCAAAGGGAGAAAGGACATCTGATGAATTGTCAAAGGAAGGTATGGAAAACTGTGTGAACTTCCCAAAGTCTACTCTAATTTAAAGTATTGAGTTATATAGAAAAATAGATTTTCAAAGAAGGGAGTTGGAAAAATAGAGAATAGATGTTCAAGAGAGATTGCTGAAAAAGGAAGACAAAACCATTGCCATGAATGACAATCATAAGAAAAAGGAGATGCTAATGAAAATTCAACAGATTGACACTACAAAAGAAGGAGTTCACTATGGTGGACAAGAGCAAGAAGACATCATTATAGAAGATGATGTGGAAGAGAGACTAGTTGACAGTCTCATGAGTTCTTTTGAGGACTCAAATCAGCATACTGAAGTGTTGACAGAGGAGAAAGAAACAGAGTAGCAAACTGAATTGTTTCCAAAGGAAGACAAGGCACAAAAGTCTTATGTTTTTTATGTTAACAAGTGTTTTGTGAGTGCAGGTTTTGTTGCAAATTCTGGAGGAAAATTGGCACAAATGAACAACCAAATAAATATGAAAGAAGAAGGTTCTGTGGAAGAATTCAATCCATAGAACAAAGATGTTAAATTGTTGGAGAGAGTGTTGGATAGTCATGATTCAATACAGAAAAAGGTAATCATGAAAGAGGGTAAGGATGATAGGGAGACAGCAAATGAAGCAAAAGCCAGCATAGAAAGCAACGCAAAGGTTGAAGCAAGAAAAGCAAAAGTTGGAGCAAGAAAAACAAAAGAAGAAGCAAAAGTAAACCAGTAGCTACAAAGTGAAAGTAACCCATAGTATTTTAAAGAATTAGTGGACAGCAACAACAACTTGAAGCAAAGAGGAAGAAGAAGAAGTAAATGGTAGAGCATGAACCAGCCCAAAGATGTGCTAGAAAAAGAAATTGAATAAATGTGACAACTGATGATGAAGCAGTCCAAATGGAAGGAAATGTTAGCAGCAAGAAGCATGATCAATTAGAGTTTGAACCTGATTGACAAGAAGAAGAAGATGGAGCAAAAGATAGAAGAAGTACAACAACAACAAAGGAACAAGACATTTTGGCAATTACAAAACAAAGTATGGGATCCAATAAGACAAAGATCAAAAGACACATGATCAGGAGATCATGAATATTTTCTACTTTGGGAGTTTGATGCAGGAGCATTCAACCCAAGAGAAAATCATTGTAATTAAGTAGACATAGGGGGTCATGTATCTTTAGAGAAGTAGTTTCCTAAGTCTCAAGTTAATGTAATATTTAGGCCTTTAAGGAATTAAATGGAGATTAGAAGTGGACATAGAGGATAAAGGATCTAGGAGTCAGTTCCATAGATCTAGGAGTCAAACTAGGATCAGTTCAATAGAAATTTCTGGCATAAATGTAAGCCTACATGCAGAGCTAAAGAGGAGGCCACGATATTGAAGAACAGGCCTATGTGAGACACAGAGTCTCGGATATGTAATTGATTGTTTATATTTATAGATATAGATGTTTATTCCTCATTGTGTCAGTGTGTTGAATAGTATTTCATGAATGAACGACTTGTGAATTCGTAAGCTCTGTAACGAGTTGCAGACAGAATTCTGAAGGACGTAGAGGAATAGAATGATTCAGAGGAATCATGAATGGATCCTTGAATCCAATTGAGGAAATAGAGGGAAGCTCTGGCGTGAAATAGCGAAGTGAGATTTCTCAGAAGAGTAAAGCTTAGAGGTAGTTGAGTAGCAGAAGTAGAAGACGGAGTTCTGAAGAACTACGCAAGAGAAGAGCGATTCAGAGGACAATACTGGGTCGTTGAATCCATTAGAGGGATTAAAGCCAAGCTCAAGAGGAATCGCGCAGTAAAACAACAGAAAGGCCAAAACCTTTGAAGAAGAACAAAACCATAGAATAACTGAAGACTTAACGTAAAAACTAATTAAAAAGGAGGAGTGAAGGAGTAAAGTGTCAGTGCACAGGACCCGTTTGATCACATGGATCAATGGTCCAGATGATGTTGCTGAATAGGAAAGCGAAATATCGCATCGGCGGAGTTTATTACACAGTTTAAGTCCCACAAGTGAAAAACCCAACTTATACTAAGAACCAGCGCAAAACACGGTCGGTTTAGAATCTAGATTTCAAATTTTATAAAGAGTGGCTTATACCCTTATCAGGTCCATAAGATTGGTCAGATCAGCGCTTTGAAGTGGTATGGGTCCGACCATCAAGAAGAGTGATTGCGATAATGCGATGGATCCTAGACTGTTGGATCGAGAGTCTAGATCGACGGTCCATAAGTGATCGCTTACCGCATATTGGAGAAGGCGGAGATCAGAAGTTATAGCGGAAAGGCTCGAAGGAGGTGGACCTGACGATAATTGTAGTAGCAGGTGTAATGTTTTTGAGTTTCGGCCTTTGTGCTCCAGCGGGCTTTTCCTTTGTTTTGCGTATGTTTCCTTTGCAAACGAGATAGTAAATAATTAAGCGTCGATAGTGTATTTCGGGAAGTGAGAGTAGCATATCAAAGTCAGACGGGTGATGAGGAATGTATGTATGACCCGCGAAGGGAGTGATGCCCGATTGTGATAAAGTTAGCCTCGGGGATTGTGCAGAGGTCGTATAAGGAAGAAAAAGGTATGTTTTGTGGCATTTTATTTGTAAAAGGTTTTATAAGGAAAATATGTGCCAATAGAGTATTTCATGCGATAAAAAATATGTAATCAATGCATTAAAAAGGGAAAGTTATATAAGCCGGTTTAAGGGTTACGACAGTTAAATGAAGGTTATGAGGGTTTAAAAGCCCCGATATGAAAGATTAATGGAAGGCTTTAATCAAGTCTTATGCAAAGGCTTGAGGGTTGTTTAAAAGTTCCGATAGAAGGTTTTAAGCGGGGTGATGGAGTTCTGATATAAAAGAAACTAATAAGGGGCCTTAACCATTTGTGGTTGAAGATTTGACTCCTTTGAGAGTTAAATACCTGGGACAGATGTGCTTATGCATTTTAATGCATACTATGGGTATAAGCAGGGGTTACCCTGCATCATCCTGCATCCTACATACAACCTTTGTCATACTCAAAATTGTGTATTCATTTCAATACTAAGTCTTTGCTTCATCAAGAATAAATAAGTATTATAATACAAACTAACCAAGAACTTTGTTTATTGCATCAACAATTAGTAGCAAGCTAAGTTACTCAAACCAACTCAATAACCCATAACATTAATCTATGTGCACAATGAGATCATAAACCACTGCCAAACCTCTGTCACAAGACTTTATCACCAATACAAGATACAAGCTTTGAAGAATCAAGAAAACTTAGACATAATATCTTCACATACAACTTCTGAAATAAGTTGAATAGTAAGCATCATATGAAAAGCATAAGATGTTCGTGCAACCATCACAATTAATCTCAACAACTCTCATAGAAAACCTTTGATTTGTGCACTCATTTAATCCTTCATACACTATGTCCAAACAATATTGTAAATAGACCTTTGTCCAGTGTGCATAACCACATTAGATAAATATCCAAGTATATATCTATCAGTAAAGACCTCTATGTCACTCCGTTATATGTTTAACCTCTACAAACAGTAGCATTACAAAGATCCAAAGTAATTCAAAACTTTTTTCATACTTATACATATAATCTTCTTTAACACAAATTTTCCTCTATAGTGTGCATACAAAAGCATGCCTCAACTAATATAATCAAATGCAATGAAGAATTCAATATCACATTAATCTGAAACAACAACATGACAGAGAATGTACCAAAAGGAACAAAGACCTCTCAACTAATACCCTTCAGATCATAGAACTATTGGTGCCCTTGATCTTGCATTTTTTAGACAAAGTATTAGCAACTTAGAACATTAATCAGCAAATTCATTTTCCCAACATGACTCCTACAATACAAAAATCAGATAAACAAAACCATTTCCCTTAGATATCTCAATGTTGGGCTAGATTTGAGCCTTCTCCTTGCACCTACGTACATACCTATTCGAAAACATATCACAACAAATAACTCATCAAATGCACACCCAGATGATCCAATTCACGTCCTTTTTGTAGCCACATTGTCTTTCCAATACCATAGGAAAATTCATCACATTTTTTGATGGTAAACTTTGACAGGATCAAATAGACATTACTCAGCCTTCCGCACAAGAATACCTTGGGCAATTCCATGGTTTCACCGGAGGTTTTTCATTCTTCTACACTTACAGACAATAACGCTCCCTCTCCTTTTGGGAAAAGCATTACAACACTACTCTTGAACAACAAATCTACGTTATTGCGGGCTATAATTCTTCCTTTGCACAAGAAACTTGCAATACCTTGTCTTCCATGCCTAAAACTTAGTCAAAATTCACTTACACTGCCTCCAACTTTTGTCATGCCTTCTTCAGCACCTATAGGACCTGTTCAAGCCTTGACAAGTCTCTATGGAACCTTAGCAACTTCATCAATCTCTGTAATCATCAGTAAACCTTCCTCAATCAGTCACCTATGTTATCTTAGTTTTCTTCACTTTCAAGCATTTGCCAATTTTGTCCATTACCATGTTCAACCTTTTACAAATCCTATGCAATCATCAAGACTCCTGCAACTCCTCTCCAACCAATAAGAGATATCAGATTTTTGTCATTCCCTAGCTAGGCACATCAATTATGTACATAAACATGATGACATAATGTGACAAGAGTGTTATAGTGTAACAAGGTCATGATGACATAATGTGAAAAGAACATGATCCAAGTTGACATCAAGGCCAACACATTAGCCATAATGCCAACACTTTTATCTTTAATGTCCTTGCTTCTTGAAAAAAAATATTAATACTTTCATTTTCTTCCATTTTAACAAAAAGAAGCTTAGTCTTCAAGGAAATGACTAGATTTGTATTTTTTATTTGTACAATCCTTGAACATTGTCCAAGTCTCGTTCATGTCTTATTGTCTCCGATATGCAATATAATGTTGTCTTTTATAGACATTCTTGGCAACACTTTCACCTTAGTCCCTTGCTTCTCCCAATATTAAATAGATGCAACTGTAGCTCCTACAACTTCCCCTGGATTCACTTCATCGTCACTTGCTATCAAACATTCATTATATCCTTCCATTGATGTCTACATTTTAAACTTCTAATTTATGTAATTGGTGCCATCCAACTTAGTTGCTTTATTTAGGTATGATTTTACTAAAGGATTAACCATCTTGAAACATAGTTTCTCCAAATTTCAAATCAATCAATAATTTTAAAGTTCACACACAATGATTAATGATTAGCTAATTAAAGGGATGCATAAACAACTTACGAAAAAAAAAATTCAAGTAGAATCAAACAAAATTCTATAGAAGCTCCTCGTTTACTCCAACACATTCACGTATCAAGGCTATCAACACACAACGCTCAATTCATAGCAACACAATAGTGGACAATTCTAAGTGCTTAAATAGTCTTAGTCCCGCTACATTCAAACATCAAATTCACACATAAACAATGTCTACACACACTACCAACGGAGAATCAAATTTTCTTGCAATTGTCTACACAACTCGGCACCTCTGGGAGAGCTCGTATTTAACATCGTCTAAATCTCTGCTGCTAAGACAACCAACACCACCAACGGCTTATATTTCAAACCTCTCTGTGGCTACAAATATCACGCTCGCTACTTAGTGGCATGCACTCTGTCATGAACCAATGAATTGCATGTCCAGTCATTACATAACACAATTGGAAACAAATTACACCTCGAAAGTCGTAGAGCCACCACACCAAGCTTGGTTGTATCCACTTATGAGCCACTTATCAATCCTCTTGATACACCACTCTGCTTCACACTTTTCCATGTTGATCCTTAGGACTCTACTGCGTCCAAACACACTCACGCAGATACTCACTTAGTTTGGTCTCCTCATATCAGCTACAAGACTTCATGGGTAAAGCATCACGGGTAAAGTATTATCAGCTACAAGACTTCACGGGTAAATCAATGCTGGCACCACGCTTATCTTTGGCACAACTCCACGCAACAGTTAATGTCACACATATTCATCCACAACTTGTTGCACCAAACGCACCAACCATTATGCATTACCTCCTCCAAACGCATGTCAGGATGCTCCTCCATGCAAGTCGACCACACTCTGGTGGCTTAATTTATAGCAACATGAGATAGGTTGTCCCTCTATAGTTTCACTGATCACACGCCCCATTCACACTAGCAGTATTTAGTTCCAACCTCATGATTCTCAATGTGGCTGTGATACCAACTCAAAAAATGGTCGACAGAAAATGAAGGGTTGCAACTCACGGGTGAGACAATCACTCATATAGGAAATTTCACCACACAACACTCACTCGTATTTACCAGACCAGCAATCACTTGTATATATAGTATTGTTATCTAATTGTACATATTCCTAAAAATATAAGAACTAATAACTCATCACAGACAAATTAAAAAAAATTATTCAAACAACCTAACAAGGTCTTTTTTTAGGAGAATTTTCTAGATTCTCCATTGTTCCAACAAAAAAACCCCAATATATGCAAGTCCTTCCTACATTAACAGTACCAAACTGATAATCAATTCTTTAAATAAAGTTTAGACAACATACAAATTGGCTTTCCCTTTGTTTACACACAACCACAACCGAGGATGCATTACTCCATATAATCACATCATCAAATTGATAATGAAATTTTTAGATAAACTCTAATCCAACCATACCAATTGACTTTCGATTGTTTTGTTTACACACAAGAGTAAAGTGCTGCTAATCCACATGAATTCCAGTTTGAAAGCGTAGATCTGATTCTCTTCCTTTATAAGAGGAGTTCCAACCAACACAGGTTGAGCAGAGACTTTTCATTAACAAACACATCTTAAGTAAGCATTATTCTAAACTCTTCGCATTGCATCGAACTCTTGGGCTATACAACGTGAGTAGTTTTAGAGGGTTTCACTCTCTAGGAATACCGACTTCTCTCATCATGTTTAAGATTTTCTCGCAGGAGTGAATCAACAACATCACGACTTTCAAAAGCCAAAACATCATATTCATCTACACAGCCCCTCCAGCAAAAATTGCCCACTCTTATACTGCAAAACCTTTATATTGATAAAATAGGTTAGAAATTGTAATTATTTTTGCATATGGAGTGGGCTAAATTTAGTAGAGTTAGTTAACTGAGTTCGATTTAAGTCATATTTTTGGAACAATCGAATTTAGAGTGTGTACATATGAAGTTAATTTAGGCAATTTACTAGGTGAAAAACTTTAAATACCTCTCACTAGGATCATAACCTGTAATTAAGTCAAATCATCAAATTTGATTGATCAATATAAGAGTGGCCACTCCTGTTAACGTGTATGTCAAATTTTATGTTTCCCTCCTCTGTGCCTTTCCAGCAAATTAATATCAGAACTAAAAAAATCTAAAAACCATAAAATTTGCAGCATGTGGAGTTGGTTAAACATAGAGAGTCAGTGAGTGATTGAGTCATTAAGTGTTTGAGTGTTGAGTCAAGTCAAGTGATAGACTACTTTGAGTGTGTGATTGCATGTCAAGATATTTTAGGCAAGTAGCTTGTTGGAAAAGGTTAAATACCTTTCCCCGGTTCTTTGTAAGAATCATGTTTTGTGTGATCAATCGAAGAGAAGTAGCTCATGTTTTATGTGTGAATTCATGCTTTGTCTCCTCCGCCTTTCCAACAAATTAGTACCAAAGCCTACCTTTCCAACAAATTAGTATCAAAGCCAAAGAAAAAAGTTAAGATTTAAGGAGTCTGCAGCGCTCTAGTTAGGCCGATAGGCCTTCCTTTGAAAGATACTTTCGTCATCCTTTTGTTTCTAATGTTGACACCTGGCGTCCACATTCAGCGGGAAATTGTTCATGTGTCGTGCAATTTCTGTTTATTCTCAGCGATTTCGGAGAACAAGCGCCACCCTTCTGCTTTACACTGACATCTGTGCGCATTTTCAAGATATTCGTCATGGTCTCCTTCAATTATTTGTTCCGCTCATTCTGGAACTGTTTGCATTAACTTGGGCGATGTCGGTGCCATGGCCTACAGTCACTCGGGCCAGTCTCTACTCACACCCAAACATGCTTTCTGTTCTCAATTTGTTGTTCTTGAATATTTTTAGATTAGATTTGTTTTTATAGTCGGTGGTTCTTGGATCTCTTTTGTTGTAGATCTGTTTTTTTTTTTTAGTTTGGGGTTCTTGAATTTTGCAGAGCTTTTGGAGTTGTGGATGACATATTCTGCATATTCAAGGGTATTTTGGATAATGTAGCGGTGTTGAGACAACGATATGGTCTCAACAAATCTGCAGACGAAGTGGCGATTATCATAGAAGCTTATCGGACTCTCAGAGATAGGGGTCCTTACCGTGTAGATGAGGTCGTTAGAGATATATTGGGGAAGTTTGCCTTCGTTCTTTACGACTCCACTTTCGAGGCTCTCTTTACAGCAGCTGTATGCTTTCTTTCTCATCCCTTCCTTTTCTGTGCTTTATTTTGTATTTTCCATTGAAATATTTGACATAAACACTTCTATTGTTCCCATGTCAACCCTGCTTCATTGCACATTTCCTTCAATCCTTCATGCTACATACCTTGCTCAGATAATAAATGAGGGATTCCAATATTTCTCCTTTCGTAGTCGTTTCTAGGGAATTTATTTTCTTGATCCTGCAGTTGATAGGGGATAAGGGGCGTTTTGAAAAATTATAAGACCCTCCTGCTTGTTTTATTTAGTCCATAGATTTACTATTTTCTAGCCAGGACACGCTCACACTGCAGACTCCCTCCAATTTGGTCTGTGTTTTTGGAGTATCTTCACATTCGTAGATGGCATCTGATGATTTCTTGATCCTGCAGTTGACAGAGGATAGTGCTCGTTTTGAAAAAATATAAGACTCTGTTTGTTTGATTTAGTCCATATATTTACCATTTTACTATCCTGGACACGCTCACACAGTAGACTCCCTTCCATCTGCTCTATTTTCTGGAATACCTTAACATTAGTACATGGCGTGTGATGAGAAGAATTTCACAAAGCACATGGGAAGCTTATGAAACCCCCCCTTTGATAAGAATCTTTTAAGAAATTCAAATTACCAACCCCAAGATAAAGTATTATGACTCTCCAATTAGCTTGTGGCCTAAGGGTAAGGTGGAGAATTTACCAGGCTTCCAGTGAATTCGTGGTCTTCAGGTTCCATCCTCACTGGAAACAGTATGGAAACAACATTTTGTAGTGTCCATTAACCTGCATTCTGGATCTAGTGCTTTGAAGGCATTGACTTTTACAATGTGGATATTTCTGAAATGAAGTGGCAGTGGAAGTTATGTACTCTGTTTTTAAATTAGAGAAAGTATATATATATATATATATATATATAGTCACTTGTGGACAA
This sequence comes from Pinus taeda, assembly GCA_000404065.3. NCBI lineage: Eukaryota > Viridiplantae > Streptophyta > Pinopsida > Pinales > Pinaceae > Pinus > Pinus taeda. Next base: position 66,324 of record APFE031465107.1, on the reverse strand, counting down.
TTTACGGGACAAATTGCCAAATTCATGACTTTCTATCTAATCCCAGAGTCCAGATAACACAAGTTATCCATTGTAAGATCCTATGAAAAATTCTATCCATGGTAAAAGGTCATCTGCATTTGTCATCATAACTAAAACTACCCCTCACTGATCATTGCTGATTCATGTAGTAGAGTTGGCCTTTTCTAAAGAAATCTTGTAATCTAAAGAAATATTTACTTGGTGGTTATCCTTACAGCCATTATTAGAATATTGGGTTGACCAATAATGACTGTAATAACATTGGGCTTATCCGATTTATTTTACAACAAACTACCCCTCATTGATCATTGCTGATTCATGTAGCAGAGTTAGCCTTTTCTGAAGAAATGTTGTAATCCAGAGAAATATTTACTTGGTGGTTATCCTTACAGCGATTATTAGAATATTGGGTTGACCAATAATGACTGTAATGACATTGGGCTTATCCGATTTATTTTACAACTTTGATGCAGGAAAATAAGACTATCACTTACTTGAAACATAACAGTGATTTAAATCGGATCCTAATCTTTCAGCTCGACTTTCGGTTTTAATGGATTGCTCTAAATTCTTGAGATCTGGTCTTGAGCCTTGGAAATAATTTTCAACTTGCTTTTCTATTAGGGTACATGATATAGGAGTTTGGCTTGTAAATATATCTCTTTGCCGAAAACTTTTAAGATTCCAGTCTGATAGTTTGTATTCCTTTGCAAATGTGCTAAAGCAATTTCCCAAGATTTTCCCAGATTCCTACTTCGTTGAAATAAATTTAAGTTATTTTCCCATAGCGTTTCTCTAATTATTTGTTTTGGGAGAGAGAAGGGGGAAGATTAGTTATTTATAATCAGATGGGCTACTAGCACCTGTTACCCCGAAAATTCTACTCATATGATCTATCATAGGCTGCACTTCCAATTTCCCAATTAGAGAATGGTGCCCTGAGTGTTTATTTGAACATATTTTGTTCCCATATAAAATATTAAGCATTCCTTGAAATTGTGGGTTTCTTGACTTTTGACCAATAACTATTTGTTTTGCTAGGATGATGATGATTCAGTGCCTTTCTTCTGGGGCATTGCAGCTAATGATTACCTTGTACTATCTGATGAGCCAAATGTCCTAAAAGAAGGATGTGGAAAATCTTTTGCTCCATTTCCCCCCGGTAATATAGGACTGCTAAATTAGAGCTAATCTGTTTTTTAGCTATGTGGCACATGAAGGTGTCGCTGAATGTTGGCTATAGAGCCTCTAATGTAATATCGGTTGTTACATTTGCCTTCGCAGGTTGCTACTTCTCTACATCAGGTGGATTGCAGAGCTTTGAACATCCTTTGAATAAGTTGATGCCAATGCCTCGTGTTGATAGTGCATTTGGCAATAGGAGGATCTCTTCCTCTCGCTAGGTAGAATCCTCTCATGGAAAGCTCATTAATACTTCGCAAGAGTTCACGTATGATAATTTAATGACTTTTCAAGCACTTGGAGAGCAACAGATTCTGAACCAAACAATAGCAACCAAGAGTAAGGTTATTGTAGAGGCAGCCACAGGAATAGAATTATCCTCTGAAGTTGATGACATCTTCACTTTATAGTTAGATTTCAATTCTCTTATGGCTGTAATAAATGTTTCAAATGCACTTAATAAAAATGTATCCGTTGTTGACTCTGGTGGAACGTTCTTCAGTGCTTTGAATAATAATCAAAATGCAGGGGGAGACGATACAATCACCAACACCCAACAGACATACAATTATCAAAGCACTCAAGGTTGCTTTTCCAAGCAAGTTAAAACAATCAACTCAGCACTTGGGATCAAATCCCACAAAGCAATTCTATACCTGCTCTTCAAATTCCTTCAAGCTTTTGAAAGTAAAACCAATGAATTATCAATATAATTTTACAATAATAATAAACAATTAGAAGGCCTTTGGCGAGCTCAAATTGCTCATCTGTTAGGCTTGAACCAACATCTCTTCTAGAGAGATGCAACAATTCTAATTTAATAATCTTATCGGCCTCTCTTTGTACCTTTTGAGACAATTACTAATTTCTAATTGATTAAACCGAGAATAAAAAAATAGCTGCGTAGCGATACGCTCTAGATTGTGGGTTTTTATATTTGAATAGAGTGATGGCTGTAGCCTCAACGCATCAAGCCGAACGTTAAAAGCTTTTTCTTGAGGAAAAAGTGTTTTTTCGTCCCCGCCGCCGCCTCCGCTTCTGCTAACCGTGGTTGCCGCTTCTTTGAATCCGATCAAAATAAAAAAGAATCCGAGAGGTGCGTGGGAAAGCAACCACGTATGGTCAACAATCACGTGAAGGTTTTAAATGATCTTTTGAGAAAGGTTTTTAAAGTGATCTTTTTAAAGTTACGTGGATTTTTTTGACCCATATTAAAGTGTTATGGTTTTTTGAATGACGGATTTATTAAAAGTTTATGGGTTATTCACGTGTGATAGACTTTTATGAAATATAAAAGGTTTTGCCATCAAGTTTGAAAGGATTGATTTTATTAGGGCCTTCAAAATAAAGGGTTTTGTTTATATATGTTAAAGTTTTTTCAAAAAGGGTTTTTTTGAAAAGTTTTAAAAATGATTTTTTTTAAAACGCAAAGTTGGGGAGGAGAAATATTTAAAGGGTTTTTGGTAAGAGAATTTAGAGCTTTGCAAAGTTTATCCGTTTACAAAATAATTTGATTTTGTTGTCAAGCATGACAATTTTTTGGGTGAAGATTGTGCTTTAGGGAGCGCATATTGAAAATTATATTTTTTTCAGAGGCAATATGGAAGATAGCGTCATGCAATCAGGAAAGAATCTATAAAACAGAGGAAATACCACAATCATGGGCTGCAAAGCGCAGCTGAAGCATGTTAAGGAAAGAAATCGAAGAGAAGAGGCAAAGATTGTTGCCATGGTTAGAGAGGTTTGGGCCACAGCCGAGGAACTGAGAAGTCTAGCAGAAGACAAAGAAAAAATCGAGGGGGATCAGTGTACTTTTGATTTGCTACCACCTCCTATGTTTACATGTGAATATTTGATCATTGGGTTATAAAGATGTTAACTTTTCTTCGCGCTAGAGAGTTAATTGAGTATGATTCTAATAACCCATATGATGAAGTATACGATGTTTTAGCATTGAATTTTATAAAATAGGCATTGGATGAGAAGTGTTTGTGTAAGGTAGCAAAGGATACAACTTCCAAGGAAGCAAGGAAGATCTTGGAAGTAGAGTTTGGCACAAAGGAGAGTGACATGCAACAGCAGGTTATGTCACAAGCAAAGAAGTCAGCCGCAGATCTAAGAGTAGATGAGCAAGACTCTGGGAGGAAAACAAAGCTTAGAGAACCCCACTCAGAAGTGGATGATGGTTGTCAAGACCATAAAATTGAAACCCATTATGCAAGCATGCATATGGATGAAGAAGATGCAACAAAGATTGCAGAGAGAGAAGCAACAACATCTATCTGTGAAACAGAGCAAGAGCATATAAATGCTCAAAGAATCCACTATAACATGGATGATACAGATGGTGAATCCCACTGTGATGAGACACATGTGGATGATAACTGCAAAGTTATATGTGAATTGGTGAATCCAGCCGCAGCTGATGGATTTAGTGAAGTTGAATTTGATAATGAGCACATGCATGCTAAGATATCCCACCATAGTGTGGATGAACATTATATTGATGATATGTGTGGTTTCCTTTTGAAACATGGATTGATTGTGACAATATGGTAAGCGCAATGTTTGATGAAACATTTAAGGTTGAAATTGCCATTGTAGCAACAAGATATGAAGCAATTGAAACTGTTCATGAAGCAATATGTCATCTAGCAATGGTTGATGATCAAGAACATGATAAAGTGATTGAAGAGTTCTTGATGAGAATATCCACTAACAACATAACAACGGAAGATGACCTCCACATAGTTGAAAAGAAGGCAGATGTAGAGAAGGAAGCTCTCACTAAAGAGAGTCATATTAAAGATGTTTTTAACATTGTTTTTGAATATTCAGGTGTTCAGAATAGCATGGGAAAAGAAGTTAAAAGCAAGGTTGTTAATAGTTTCATGCAGATTTAAAGTTCATTGAAGAATGGATTCATAAACCAATAGGACAAATTGAAGTGAGTCAAAATCATGAATATAGAGCACAAGAAGAAAAGAAAAGAAGACAGTTTGAAGATGTAATGATTTGGCAGCAGTCCATGGTTGAACGAAT
>APFE031465107.1:17042-40597 GCA_000404065.3 Pinus taeda | reverse complement strand
CATTGAGTCCAAAAATGAAAATTTATAATTATAAACTACTAATTGTAATAACTTTTATAAAGAATGGTTCAGAATATTAAGTTCTAATTTTCTTATTTTTTGATATTTGGTAGAAGCTATTCGTTCACTTGTATTTGTTTTTTGCACATGCAAATATGCTATTATAGATATGCCATGCATTGTGAGAAATGCTATAAAAAAAACACCAAATATTATGGCATCTATGACATAATCTTCCAAGAAAAAACATTTCCCTCAAGCAAATAATTAGACTTTTTCGTTAAAGATTACACACCCAAACATTGACAAAATAAAATCATATAAATATCCAAACATAACAAAATGAAATCATATAAACATTCAATTGTATAAAATTTAAACTTTCTTTCTCGTATTAATTCAAAAAATCATATAATAGAATGAAAAAATTCCATAAAAAAATTATATAGTAAAATTTGTCTAATAATTATTGTCAAAGAAAATCTAAGTTGTAAAACTATTAGACTTGTCCTTCAATGATTAATTTGTGTTGGGAAATTTTCCTACAAATATAATGAAATTTTGCCTTCTGTGTATGCTCTTTTCCCCAAGACTCTGCGATTAGGGAAAACCAGAAACAGAAAGAAAAGATTGTCCTCATGCATATGCTATTTTCCACTGCGTCTTAGTGTGATCTCGGAAAACCAGAAACATTGAGGAAGATATATAGTTTCCAGCCAAATCTAACTTTAAGTTGTAAGGCTTGGATTACTTTTGCATGTTCATTTTGGTTTTGTGTGGTTTTTTTGGTTTTGTAATCACGCACTCCAGAGCTTCAGTGAGCAAAAAAACAAACAAACAAACAAACCCCCCTCCTCTTTTCTAAAAATTACTAACCTTTTAAACTAGCTCACTTGCTTCAAAGTTACTTTATGAGAATAAATGTCTTAGGTTCAAGTCTTTTTTTTATTGAGTTACTTTTTCAAAAAGCACATGTAACTTATGTTTTAAAGTTACTTTATGTAAAAGTGTTCTTACCCATTATAAAAAGTGAGTCACTTATAATTCTAAAGCCACTTTATATTTTATTTAAGTTACAATTTAGTGAATAGTTCATAGAGTAGCATTGTAAAAGTGACTTTCACTTATTTATAAAAGTGGGTCACATAAAGTAATATTTTTTGTAAAAGTGAGCTAATTAAATTAAGTTTGGAAAGGGGAGGTGGATTTTTTTTTAATATAATATTATCTTTCACTTCCCAACATTCACATGGTTCATCGGCATCTTCAACAACTTTTCTTCAAAAAGCCATAACTATTTCATCCAGACACAATTTTTTATTAATCTGCCTAATTTTTCGAGATCTTTCCATTAGAACACTTAGCTTCAGCATCTACATCTTCATTTTATTTTAAAATGGAAAGTCCATACCTAGTTATTCTTGACAGCACCAACTACTCCCAATAGTTATCCTACATTGTGGATTTATTTAGAAGTAAAGGTCTTTATAGAATAGCCTCAAGCCAAGAGTCTAAACCTAAAGATGAAGATAAGCAATCCAAATAGGAAAATAAGCAAGTTCAAGCACGTGGGTTGATAGTGATGTCTATTTCTTCATACCTCAGATTACATATCGCAGAAATTGATACCCTCGATGAAGCAATGAAACATCTCAATAAAGTTTTTGGAATTAAAAATCAAATTAAAGCCCATCAACTCGAAAATGAGTTGCTTACGTTGGACCCCATTAAATTTTTTTCCATTGAATATTTTTTGTCCAAGTTCAAGACCCTTAGACTTCTCTTGGAAGGCGTTAAGGTTAAGAAATAAGATGGTAGCCTTATCTATTCCATTCTTACTAAGTTACAACCAACATACTGTGTGTTTGTTTCCACCTTCCATTCTACTAGAGAATCCTTTATTTCTCAAGGACAATCCTACAAGTTCCCCTCTTTTGATGTCGTTTGTGATTCTTTAATAAGAGAACAAAAAAAAATATTACATCTTAGTCTTCTTAATATTGGAACTCTTCTAAGAAAGCCTTAGAAGCCCAGCAACAACCAAATTCAAAGAATCCTAAGAAGCAACATCCTAAAAAGAATGATCCTAAGCAATTTCAGTCTCAAAATGAAAAATCAACTCAACAAAATGATAAGGCATCTAAAAGAAAAGGGAAGAATATTGATAGACATTGCAACTTGTATAATCGTGATGGCCACTTAGAATCCAAATGCTTTAATAAGATGGAAGCCTTGGAAGCAGCAATAAAGAAGCATAACATTCATTTGGAGCACTCTTCAACTTCAACTTCATCTTCAGGAATAACACTTTATGCATGTGGTTGTCAAGCATCTTGGTCTAGTTATGTATTAAATGTATCTTCTTCTTCTCATTCTCATGAGTGGCTCATATATTCTGGAGTTTTTTATCACATGGCCAAAAACAAAGCCATGTTTTCTTCTTTAAATGATTGTAACACCAAAAATATATATGTTGGTGATGATAGATCTCTTAGTATTGTAGGGACTGGAACTATTCATCTAGACAATGGTCAATTTAATGATGTATTATGTTTTCCTGCCTTATCTTGCAAAATTCTACATGTATATCAGATAACTCATTCAGGTGAAGGTAAAATCATTGAATTTTCACCTCATGATGTTGTAATTAAGGACCTAAGAGATCCTAGACAAATTTTAGCTATTGGAATTTCTGATGATTCTACAAGGTTGTATAAGTTAACAAATTTGGGTCATCAACTCTTCCCTTGGAATTTGTTGCTCATAATGATGAAGTGAGTAAACTTTGGCATGGGCAATTTTGTTATGAAACCAACTCACAAAAATATAGAAAAGAGAGATAAACACCTTAGAACTCAGCCTCTTCGAGGGGGAAACCTCCTTTACCTTACACAAATGAAAAATTATTGGATGATACAAATGACAAGACCTCCTTTCTATATATAGGAGTCTAAAGGGTCATAATATAATCAGAGCCAACATAACAATAATAATGTAAGGGCATAATAATACCAATAGTGGGCTTCTATGGGGCACAATAATAACAATATGGGGACTACATGGGTACAAAAATATAATAAGGGGGTTGTACTAATAACAATAAGGGGTTACACTAGTAGTATAGGGACATAATAGATTTGGTCACTTAAACTATTGATCCCTTCAAAATCTAAGTAAAGAAAATATGGTGGCAAGTCTTCCTATGGTATCTTGCAAAGATGGTTTTTTTTTCAGATGTGTATTAGGAAAACATCATCAAGATAGTTTTGAAAAATGTACCTCTTGGCACGCCTTAGCCCCTTTACAGCTTGTGCATAGTGATTTATGTGGTCCATTTCCAGTTGTTTCATTCTTTGGCTACAAGTATTTCTTAACTTTCATTGATGATTTCTCCATGCACACTTGTGTATACTTCTTAAAACTCAAGAGTGAATTCTTTAACATGTTACTGGCATTTAAGGCCTTTGTTGAGAAACAATCTAGACATCAAATTCTTAAGCTAAGATCTGATAATGATAGAGAATATGTTAACAACAAATTCATCAACTTTTGCACTAATCATGGAATTCAATTGCAACATATTGTTCCATATAATCCATAGCAAAATGGTGTAGCTAAAAGGAAGAATCGCACCTTAAGGAAATGGCTAATTGTATGCTTCAATCTAAAGGACTTGGCCTTAATTTTTGGGCAGAAGCAATTAACTGTCAAAATTACATAGTAAATCGCACTCTTACTAAGGTTTTAAAGAATATCACTCAAGAAGAAGCATGGAGCTCAATTAAACCAAATGTAAGTCACTTCCGTGTTTTTGGAAGTGAAGCATGCGCCCATATTCCAGATGAGAAACATAAAGCCTTAGAACCTAAGATTATCATTAGAATAGATGTAAAGTTTGCTAAAAATATATCGGCCTACGAATCTAGTTCGGAGGATGTGCCACCTCTCTCTATCGCTTCTACTTCTGAAAATATTCCTTCTTCAAATGATGACAACAAGGATGATAATCCTCCCCCACCTTTCAGGATCCTCCTTCAGCTCCTTAGCTTCTAAAATGGGTCTATGATACTTGGGATGCATCAGGTGCTCTTGCAGGTAATCCTATAGATCAGCGTTGTATACGTTCTCAGTTCGATAGAGCCTCTTCTTTACTGGCTCAAGCTTCAGCGAATTATGATCCTGACACCTTTGCAGAAGCTTTAGGCCATCCAGATTGGGACACAACTATGAATGAAGAATATCATTCACTATTGGCAAATGATACATGGGACATTGGTCCTCTTCTAAAGGGATGAAAACTTGTTAGATGGAAATGGGTTTACAGAACCAAGTTTGGACCAGATGGAAAAGTTGATAAACATAGTGCTCGTCCTTTTTCTAAGGATTTTTCACAAGTTGAAGGCATTAACTATACTGAAACCTTCTCCCCTATTGCCAAAATGAACTATATATGTCTTGTTCTTTCCCTTGTTGCCTCTTTCAAATGGGAAGTCCATCAGATGGATGTTAAGTCCACCTTCTTGCATGGGAACTTGCATGAATAAATCTATATGGAACAACATCCTGGCATTATACAAACAAATTTCAGTCTTGTATGTCAGCTTAAGAAATCCCTTGATGGTCTCAAGCAAGCCCCTCGGGCTTGGTATGCCAAAATGGATAGCTTTCTTTTATATACTAGCTTTTCTAGGTGTCATTCTCACAAGACTGTCTACACCAAGAAAGTGTGTAAGTCTCTTATCATTCTTTTTCTTTATGTTGATGATATATCCTTACTAGTAATGATCCCAACCTTATAAGCCATGTTAAGTCTAGCCTTAAAATAAGGTTTGAAATGACAGATTTAGGACACTTTCATTTTTCTTGGTCTTCAAGTCTTGCAATCCAAAGAAGGTATTTCCCTTTCCCAGTCCAAGTATGCATGTGATCTTCTACACCACTTTCATATGGAAGCCTATAAGCCAACCCCTTCTCCCTTTTAGTCTGGAGCCAAGCTTTCAACCACTTGTACTTCCCCTGAAGTTGATGTTACCTTATATCGTCATCTTGTTGGAAAAATTTTGTATCTGACCCATACCCATCCTCACCTTTCCTTTGTTGTTGGCCTTGTTGCTCGGTTCATCCAAAACCCACATGAAATTCATTGGTAAGAAGCTAAAAGAATACTTCATTATGTTTGAGGTACAGTTCAGTTAGGGATTCATTATAGTGCAGAAGCATCTCCTCTATTGGTTGGTTTCACTAATTCTTATCGGGTTGGTGACCCTAGTGATCAGAATTCTACTGTGGGTTATGTCTTCACTCTTGGTTCTAGACCTATTACATGGGATTTCAAGAAACAAAGTATCATTTCTCTTTCTTCAGTAGAAGCAGAGTATCATGGCATCATTGAAGCTAGTAAGGAAGCCCTGTGGCTTTGTCAGATCCTATTAGAGTTTGGTTTCAGTAGCAACATCTGACTACACTTTGGTGTGATAATCAAAGTGCCATTCAACTATGCAAATATCAAGTCCAACATCAGCGCAGAAAACACATTGAACTACACATGCACTTCATCAGAAATTTCATTCATGACCATGTTCTTGAAGTGAAATATTCTTCAACGAATTATCAAGTTGCAGACATCTTTACAAAGGCTCTCACAGAAGCAAAGTTTACTAAACTTCGATTTATGGTTGGAGTTCAGGAAGTTGTCACTAAGGGGGGATAGGCTCTAATGCCTCCTTCCTTCTCCTATTGTGTCATCATTGTACATCCTTCAATCCTATCCCAAGTTGTTCTTAAGGGGGGATGTTAGCATATTCAGACACATAGGAAATAATTAAGTATAACTTGGTCTAGTGTATAGTTAGGTAAAGTGTGTTTCTTTAGTATGTAATTTTTGTAAATTACAATCCGACGGTCACGATATGTTCTATACATGAAGAGATATGACAGTTCATTCTCTCCTCGTTATTACTAACACTTGATCTGTGGCTTAATGCATGATTGGTCCATGATCTCTATTTAAAGATCATGGAGGGTCATTTTTTAGGTGACTGTTCGTGATAGAAGCTTATGTAAATTTTATTTCTTTTACATTAATAAATTGCCTAAAGTGGACATGTTGGCTCAGGTTGTGGACGGTTTTCCTCTTTGAGGGTTTTAACCACATCAAGAATACTAGTGTACTAATCTGTGATCTATTTGTGGGTGATGTCCTTTGGTGTCCTATCTAAGGAACCTACCCTACAAATTCCTACACTCCAACTGTAGGGTAAGATCCGAAAACAGGTTGTCCTCCAGGTGGAGGATAAGGTGGTTTCCCCCCAGGCGAGTAATAAACACCAATTGGCGTTACTTGAGTGTTACCTAAATTACTGGACACCATATGAATATATTGTTCTGATAACATAGATGCTTCATATATGGATGTAGATAAATCAGTTGACCAAGTAGAAGGTTGAGGAGAAGGAGTAACTCCTAAAAAACTCCCAATAAGTGACTAGTATCTAGGAGGAACTGACAAACCACCATACAATTGTGATTCTAGGGAGCTAGTAAACATGGATGAATCAGTAGGTTGGCTCCCAAGAGCAATTTCTAACATGGTTCTTCTCGGTGAATAAAAAGGAATGCGATGAGGTGGAAACCTAGGACCTAAAAAGTTCAAAGGGGTAGAATACCAAGGATCAGGTTGGAAAGGAACGAAAGGAACTATTGGAAAAATTCTTGGATCAAAAGGTTGACCAGTGGTAACTGGATTATGAGGTGAATCTTCCTCCTCATTGCCAGTAATGTCTTCAATGCTAATTAATCCAAGAGGTAATCCAGTCGTAATTATTAGCTTCCTTCGAGGTAAAGGTGGAGTAGGAGTAGGAGCTAAAATAGCCAAAGGTGATTCAGGTTGAGAAATATCAAGTTGAGGTTCTTCTACATCTGGTTCGATTAGTTCAATGTCTGAAACTTCACCAATATTAGATTCAATTTGAACTACTTCATTGATTTCTAGGCCATAATCAATTCAGCCTGATTCTACTTCTTGCGTTGGATTCACTTTGGTTTTTGTTGGAAATACTGGGGGGGGGTGAATCAGTATTTCTTTTCAATTATTATTTTTATCGGTAAAACCATTTATATTTGGAACACAGAAATAGATAAAAGGAATAGATGCTTTTTATTAATGTGAGCTTTGAAATAAATCAAGTACTATATATATATATATATATATTATATATATATATATATATATATATATATATATATATATATATGGTTTCAATCAGTTGCCATATAATATATATATATATATATATATAATAGTATATATATTATATATATATATATATATATTATGGTTTCAATCAGTTGCCAAGAACCAACTTGGACTCTTTGTGAGCCTCCAACCTCCAGAGCACCAACTTTGTCTTGTCAAGGCACCAACCTTTAATTTAGGAGCACTAACTCCCAGGACACCAATCCTTTCAGTTCTGAGGCACCAACCTCAAGGGCTCCAACCCTCTATTGTAAACTGTCTGGATCTGTTTGGCTATAATTCTTGTCTCCCAACCCTGCTAGACCTATGACTTACTTCTGTCCTCCTATTCCTTCCACTTGTGCCAGAACTTCAGCTGCCTCCTTTTTTTCTTACAGTTCACCAACCCATTAAACTTTCCTTGTTTTCTATTTTATATGCCTGATACGCCTGACCTTTGGCTTCCTCCTTGCTCACTTGAGCTTCAGCTTCCTCAACGCTCACTTGATCTTTCAGCTTCCTCTGCGCTCACTCTTCACTTCCTCTATCTCTTCAAATTCATCAATACTCACAGGACACATTAACGTGGAAGAGAGGCCGAATTACAATAATGTTGCATATTAAATAAAATATTAGAGAGGCCCCCTTTTTTTTTAATATTCATACAATATACATTAATAATCCTATAATTTCAATCGCAACCTAGCCGATGCCCCATTAACATAGTTAGAAATATATAATGGGTGGTCCCACCAGCCATGTCACTATCTCAATCGCAATTGCAAGTTTCTGGAGGTCTTTTATACATTGTGCCTATAACATCGCCAATGGTCAATTGTCGATTGCCCCTACTGGATGTGATATGATTATAAATTTCTTTTAATAATTCCGTTGGGTCCATATATATATATATCACAATCGCAGTTTATAATGTGCCATTCCTTTATAACTTGCGATGCATAACCTCCAATACGGGGGACACGATATATCACTAGGGCGTATTACAATGGTGATGACGTAACCCACTTGGACACAGTTCCTGAGGTTTAACTTTGTCAAGTTCATTCTCCACTGTAGATTTCAACCCCAAAAATCCGATGTCCTACAGTGATTTCAGGTGGACTACTTGCATGAGAGTTACCCGCCTGAAATGAGCGGTTTTTCTCTCTCCTCTAGTTGCTACATGGCAACCATTGAATGGAATCGGGCAATCTCCTCTAAATACCATTTACGATGTTTGCATTAGCTCGAAATCCCGCTTATAGCTTTAAATTCGCCTTCCTTCGTTGACTAATGCCCGAGCTTGTTTGTACTCGATGCCGGTAGATCTTCTACCATCGACGGCTGTGACGCCTTCTTCGGATTCCTCTTTCGCTACTATTTAAATCAATCTTCATCATTCATTTCTTGACACTAGTCTGCGTAATGTAATCTTAACCGAGCATTTCCTTTGGCCTCGTCCGTTGATCTCCAAGATCCAATGGTTCCTATGCGTTTAATCTTCATCTGTCTCCTCACTTTGACTTTGATTCATTTCTTCAGTGTTTTTCCTGTGGTTTTAGGTTTTCTTCAAGGTTTCGGCCTTTCACTTTGCCACTGCTCAACTCTCTCTGAGCCTGCCTTCTGCGAATTCATACATCGTTGATTCTCTCTGAGCTTCACTCTGATTCTTCAACCAGATTCAAAAACCCATTATGATTCCTATTTTCTTCTTTTGATGAATTCTTCCTCTCGGTTCTTCTTGGGCATACATTACACGTGATACTCCCGATATGGCTCCTTCGATGTGGCTCCTCCTTATTCCCCTTTTACACTTGCTTCTCTTCTCTTCTTTGATAGCTCTGCTCCGATAGCTCCTTGGCTTCATATTGACATTAATGACAATCTAGATCAACAATCTCCCACTTTGTCATTGATGGCAATATTCTTCTTCTCTCCCCCTTTGACATCAGTGGCAAAGGACTGTACAAGGACTCTCCATGTTGAACTGCTCCCCCTGTCCTGCAACATCTTTATGAATCAACTTAAGTGATGCTAAAGAGATAACCCCCATCTTTTGACGAAGATGTTCAAATGCTTCTCGAGGAAGAGGTTTTGTGAAAATATCAGCTATCTGCTCCTTAGTATTGATATATTTCAAGATGGTATTTTGTTCAGCTACTTGTTCACGAAGGAAATGATACTTGATTGGTATATGTTTGGTCTTTGATTGCATCACTGGATTTTTGTTGAGGCTAATCGCACTTGTGTTGTCAAAATATATGGTAATTGGTTGATTTGTACCTATGTTGACATCTTTTAGATCTTCCTTCATCCATAGTATTTGGGTGCAACAATCTGCGGCAGATATATACTCAGCTTCAACTGTAGATAGTGATATGGATGTCTATTTTTCGCTGAGCCAAGATACTAGATAGTCTCCCAGGAAGAATGCATTTCCACTAGTACTTTTCTGATCATCGACACTTCCAGCCCAATCAGCATCGGTGTATGCAGTCAAAGTAAGAGTTGAGCTCTTAGGGTACCAAAGACCGAAATCAAGAGTTCCTTTTAGCTATCTGAGAATTCTTTTTTATAGCCAATAAATGGGATTGTTTAGGAGCTCATTGAAATCTTCCCACCATTCCTACTGCTTGCATAATGTTAAGTCTCGTAGAAATTAAGTACAGAAGGGCTTCAATTATTGACCTGTAATGAGTTGCATCTACCGGAGGGGAGTCATCATTTTTGCTCAATTTGCAACTTGTGGTCATAGGTGTACTCATGGGTGCACAGTCTTTCATCCATATCTTTTAAGCATGTCTTTAAGATATTTGGCTTGAGATATAAACATGCCTGTCGTGGTTTGAGATACTTGTAGTCCAAGGAAGTGAGATAACTCTCCTATCATTGAAATCTCAAACTCGTTTGACATATTTTGAGAAAACTCATGGCTCATCTCATCATTATTACTAGAAAAAATCAGATCATCAACATAAACAAGTGTGACTAGTAACGTATCCTCATCCCTCTTTATGTAGAGATTAAATCCTGCCACCCCCTTCTTGAAGCCTTGTTGTTGTAGATAGTGATCCAATCTAGCGTACCAAGCTCTAGGAGCTTGTTTCAACCCATATAATGTCGTTTTCAACTTACAAACAAAGTCTTTTCTTTATGTTAGATTAAACCATTCTGGTTGCTCCATGTAGACTTCTTCCTTGAGTTCCCCATTCAGAAATGTTGATTTTACATCCATTTGATAGATTTTGATTCCTTTTGAGCAAGAAAATTCCAAGAACATCTTGATAGCTTCCACACGAGCTACTGGTGCAAATGTTTCTTCAAAGTCAATTCCTTCAATTTGTGAATAGCCTTTACAAACAAGCCTTGTCTTGTTTATGATTATTTGTCCATCTTCATTCATTTTGTTTTTAAACACCCACTTGGTTCCTATTATGTTTTTGTCCTTTGGACGAGGTACCAGCTCCCATGTCTCATTCTTCTCAATTTGAGACATTTCTTCTTCCATGGCTTTTACCCAATGAGGATCCTTACTTGCTTGAGTAAATGTCTCTGGTTCTATCATGGATAGAAGAGCAATATCATTTTTCTTTGGTGCATTTGTCATCCTTCTTCGGGTTTGCATCCCTTCATCTATATTTCCAATAATCTGCTCTTCCGAGTGATATTTTTGGAGAAGTTTCATCTTTGAAGGAGTTTGAGATGGTTCTTTTTCCTCGGGTATTTCTTGATTTTTTCTTTCTTCTTCAGGTTCTTCTTCTTCGATGAGAGGATCAACTTCATGTTCTTCAATTTCTTTCTCTGGAAGGTCTTCATCAATCTTCACATCAATTCTTTCCACTATTTTTCGTAGTCTGTTTTTGTAGCACTTGTAGGCTTTGCTCCATGTACAATATCCAAGGAAGATCCCTTCGTCACCCAAGAATCAAACTTTCTTGGTGAGCCATCATTGATTTTTATGAAGCACTTGCTTCCAAAAATCTTGAAGTATTTTACTGAAGCAGGTCTTCCTTTCCATAATTCATAAGGAGTCTTTTCATTATTTGGTCTTGATTGAGTTCGATTCAAGGTATAGACAGCTGTCCCAACTGCTTCTCTCCAGAATTTTGGTTGCAAGATAGCTACTATCAACATTGTTCTTTCCATTCCTTGAATTGTTTTGTTTCTTCTTTCAACTACCCCATTTTGCTTGGGTGTTCTGGTAGCAAAGAGTTCTCTTTTAATTCCATGTATTTTACAGAGTTCATTAAATTCTTTTGATGTGAATTCTCCTCCTCTATCTGTTCTGAGGCACTTAATCTTTGAGTCCTTTTCATTTTCTACAAGAGCTTTAAGATTCTTAAAACACTCAAATTCTTTGGATTTATATTTTATAAAATATATCCACATCATTCTAGTATAGTCATCAAAAAATAAAGCAAGTACCTTTCTCCTTGGAGAGTCGGAGTTCTAGTTGGTCCACATAAATCAGCATGGATGATCCCCAAAGGCTTTGATGTAGAAAACTCCTTGGTCTTGTGGTTGGTTATGGTTTGCTTTCCATGTTGACATGGACCACATATTCCTTGATTTGGTTTGAATAAATTTGGAATGTCTCGTACTGCTTTAATATTGTTGATATTGATCAAGTTATCGAAGCTTGTATGTCCAAGTCGCTTGTGCCACAACCAAATTTCATTTGTTTGACTTAAGTAGCATTTATCTTCTTGAATCTTGTTCATAATGTAGATGTTGTTTGATGTTCTAACCCTTTTCGCCACAAGTTCCCCTGAGGAAGAGTTCCTTATTTCACAGTCTTTAGTGCTAAAGACAACATTATGTCCTTGATCACATATTTGGCTAACACTCAGGAGGTTGTGTTTGAGTCCGTTTACTAGCAAAGCATTTTGAGCTTTTCCTTTTCCATTAATCAGAGTAACAGTTCCTTTTCTAGCAATTTTGGCAGATCCACTTCCAAAGGATACATTTCCTTCCTTTTTGTTCAATGAGACAAACTTCCTTTTGTCCCCTGTCATGTGTCTGAAGCACCCACTATCAACAAACCAATGATTTTCATTATTTTGAGCACATAGAGCTAGGCCACATTTATCTGCGTTGGGATTCTCACTTCTTTCTTTTCCTCTTTTGAGTGGGCAATTTTGTTCATTGTGTCCACTATTATTACATAATGAGCAAATCAGATCAAGTTGGCCAAGGGATCAAAAAAATTATAGGTCTTTATTTGTCCATGACTTTTGGGTCTATATGGTTTGTTTATTTGATCCTTTATTTTTGGTGTGTCATTCTTACGAGCCATGCAATGTCTAGCTTGATGACCAAAATTTTTACAATGGAAACAATGCCCAAAAAAGATAGTTTTGTACCTGTTGTAATAGCCATGATTTGAATCAACATTCTTCCTTGGAGTTACTTCCGCTTCATTCTTTGGATTTGAGATGGGCCTTTGATGAAATATTGTTTTGTATCTGTTGTAACATCCATGATTCGAATCAGCATTCTTCCTTGGAGTTACTCTCTCTTCATTCTTTGGATCTGGGATGAGCCTTTGATGAAATAATATTTCTTCTTTTGGGTTGTTGGAAAGAACGTCAGCATAGCTTTTCACATTATTCTTAGTACTTGATGATTCTCCTTTGAAACATATTCCAGATTTTTCATGTTGAGGTTTTTGATTATTTAGGATAGTGTCAAGTATTTGAGAGCTTTTCCAATCCTTTTTAACTTGCTCCAATTCCCTCCTCAGAGATACTATTTTGGCTTCACATTCTTCGCAAGCTTCTTCTTTTTCTTTTAGCTTATTTTTCAAGAGATCTTCCATTCTTTATGTTTCCTCGTTTTCTACCTTGAGAGAAATGATTTTATTCCGTAATTTCTCATTTTCGTCAATGCCACTTATTAACAATTCATCTACATTTCCATCTAGCCCTGAGTCAACATCATTTGTGAATGCCATGAATAATACTTCTTGGCTTCCAGCATGGTCATTTTCTTCATCTGGTTCTTCATTACCTCCTTTGCAGTGAGGGAACTGGTTAGTTGATTTCTTTTTTATGACTACAAATTCATCTTCATCAGACTCATCTTGCTTAGAGAGGAAATTCTTCTTATTGAACCCTTTCTTTTTGTATACCATCCTTTTAAAATTTTCTTCATCATCACTATCATGCTTATGAGGATATTTTGTAGCATAATGACCTATTTTTCCACATTTGAAACAAATAAGAGGGTATTTACCTTTTAGCTTAAATCCTTTCTTCAGCCTTTGTGCAAATTGTGCCAATTTGGATTCAACATCAGAGTCATCACTACTGACATTCCTTTCTTTCCCCTTTTTTTATTTTGAGGCCTTGAATGCTACATCTTTGGAACTTGGGAACCTTTTCTCATCTCATAGGCAATGAGGATTCCATGGAGTTCATCCATCTTGAGACTATCTAGATCCTTCATTTCTTCTATGGCACTTAATTTGGAGTCAAATCTGTCTGGGAGAGATCTTAAGACCTTTTGAACAATGGTGCTTTCTTCAATGTTTTCTTCCAATCCTTTAAGAGCGTTGACCACTTCAACTTCTCGGAGAAAGTATGATGCAATATCTTATTCATCATCCATTTTCACACTTTCAAATTGCCTTCTATGAGTTTGAAGCTTTGCCTTCTTGACTTTGGAGTCCCCGTCGTTTAAGCCAATTAGCTTATCCCATACTTCTTTGGCAGAGTTACAATTTATGACTTTTGTAAATTCAGAATCACTGATTCCACTAGCGATGGAGTTTAAGGCTTTTGAATTTGCAACATAGACTTTCCTCTCATCTTGATCTGTTGGAAGAGTGGAAGGAGATATGTACTCATTTAAGACTGAATGCCAAACTTCAGGTCCAAGGGACATTAAGTAGTAGGACATTCTCTTTTTCCAGAAACCAAAATTTTTGCCATCAAACAGAGGAGGTCTTCCTGACACTTCTTGATTTCTCATCATGACTAAGAATCCTTCTTCAAGTTGTTAGGTTGATATGAAGAATCCCGCTCTGATACCAATTGTTGAAAATACTGGGGGGGTGAAACAATATTTCTTTTCGATTGTTATTTTTATCAGTTAAAAACATTTATATTTGGAACACAGAAATAGATAACAGGAATAGATGCTTTTATTAATGTTATCTTTGCAATAAATCGTACAATAATAATAATATTATATATTATTATATATATATATATTATATATATATTATTTATATATAATAATATATATATTATAATATTAATTAGTTAAGTGTGGTTTCAGTCAATTTCCAAGCACCAACTTGGACTCTTTGTGAGGCTCCAACCTCCAGAGCACCAACTCCTAGGACACCAATCCTTTCAATTCTGAGGCACCATGCTCAAGGGTTCCAACCCTT
Source organism: Pinus taeda (assembly GCA_000404065.3). Lineage (NCBI taxonomy): Eukaryota > Viridiplantae > Streptophyta > Pinopsida > Pinales > Pinaceae > Pinus > Pinus taeda. Next base: position 25,967 of record APFE031465107.1, on the reverse strand, counting down.
TATTGTAAACTGTCTGGATCTGTTTGGTTGTAATTCTCTGCTCCCAACCCTGTTGGACCTATGACTTACTTTTGTCCTTCGGTTCCTTCCACTTTTGCCAGAACTTCAGCTTCCTACTTTTGCCAGAACTTCAGCTTCCTCCTTTTTTTTCTTATAGTTCGCCAGCCCATTAAACTTTCCTTGTTCTCTATTTTATATGCCTGATATGCCTGAACTTTGGCTTCCTCCTTGCTTGCTTGAGCTTCAGCTTCCTCAACGCTCACTTGATCTTTCAGTTTCCTCTGCGCTCACTCTTCGGCTTCCTCTGTCTCTTCAAATTCATCAATACTCACAGGACACGTTAATGTGGAAGAGAGGCCGAATTACAATAATGTTGCATATTAAAGAAAATATTAGAGAGGCCCCCTTTTTTTTAATATTCATACAATATACATTAATAATCCCGCAATCGCAGTCACAACCTAGCCGATGCCCCATTAACATAGTTAGAAATATATAATGGGTGGTCCCACTAGCCACGTCACTATCTCAAGCGCAGTTGCAAGTTTTTGGAGGTCTTTTATACATCATGCCTATAACATCGCTGATGGTAAATTGTCAGTTTCCCCCACTGGATGCGATATGATTATAAATTGTTTTTAATAATTCCATTGGGTCCGTATATATATATATATCACAATCGCAGTTTATAGTGTGCCATTCCTTTATAACTTTCGGTGCATAACCTCGGATACGGTGGACCTTATATATCATTAGGGCGTATACAATGGCGATGATGTAACCCGCTTGGACACAGTTCTCGAGGTTTAAATTTATCAGGTTCATTCTCCACCATAGATTTCAACCCCCAAAATCTGACAGTCATTAGGGCGTATCACAATGGTGATGATGTAACCCGCTCGGACATAGTTCTCAAGTTTTAAATTTATCAGGTTCATTCTCCACCATAGATTTCAACCCCCAAAATCCGACGATCTACAGTGATTTCGGGTGGACTACTTGCACGAGAGTTACCTAACTGAAATGAATAGTTTTTCTCTCTCCTCTAGTTGCTACGTGTCAACCATTGAATGGAATCGGGCGCTCTCCTCTAAATACCACTTACCATTTTGCATCTGCCCGAAATCCTGCTTATAGCTTTAAATCTGCCTTCCTTCGTTGACTAACGCCCGAGCTTGTTTGTACCCAATGACCGTAGATATTCTACCATCGATGGCTACGACGCCTTCTCCGGATTCCTCTTCTGCTACTGCTTAAATCAATCTCCGCCATTCATTTCTTGACACCATTATGTGCATTTTAATCTTGGCCGATCATTTCCTTTGACCTCATCCGTTGATCTCTGAGATCCAACTATTCCTGTGCGTTCAATCTTCATATGTCTCCTCACTTTGACTTTGATTCATTTCTTCAGTGTTTTTCCTGTGGTTTCGGGTTTTCTTCAGGGTTTCGGCCTTTCATTTTTCCATTGCTCAACTCTCTCTGAGCCTACCTTCTGTGAATTCATACATGGTTGATTCTCTCTGAGCTTTACTCTGATTCTTCAATCAAATTCGAAAACCCATTATGATTCCTCTTTGCTTATTTTGATGAATTCTTCCTCTTGGTTCTTCTTGGGCATACATTACACGCGATACTCCCAATATGGCTCCTCCAATGTGGCTCCTCCTCAATATTTTTCTTTTACACTTGCTTCTCATCTCTACTTTGATAGCTCCTTGGCTTCATATTGACATTAATGACAATCTAGGTCAACAATTTCTACTATCTCATAATGTTAAATTGTAGATGTTTCAGGTTGTTTTGAGGTTCCAGATCCTATTGATTTTGACCTTTCAATTTTTATATTTTTCAATTGACTGAGTGTATATTCAGGGGGTTTACCATGCATTCTATGTGGCCTTGGTGAATCAGCCAGGATGATTTTTTTATCACAAAATCAAACAATGTTCACAATCCAATCCTAAAGCCTCTGAAAAATAAAAAAAAACAATTAACACACAAAAAAAAACCAATGGTTAAAACCATGAAAACAATTTTTTCACAGCGAACTCACTAGTTGGTGATGAAATCCAACGCCAGAGAGATCAAAGTGAAAAGTGGATATAGATAGAGTGGGTGGAACCAATTACGCTACCTTCTTAATGTACATGATATGGTGCAAGTAAACTTCATTTATTCCATCTCGAATGAAGAATACCTTCCATAAATTCCCAAGTGAGTCCAGTCAATGTTTATTCTAGGTACAACAGAGACATCCCCTCTGTTGCCACCTCAGGTAAAATCCCTAATATTATAGTCGTTAAGGTTACCACGTAAAATGATTTAACATGGGGGGACAATTGCAAATCAGACGTACACACAAGGGAAGAGTAACAAATCTCAATCCCCTTGAAACTTCCTCAACATGGTTAAACTAAGGTTTACTTCCAAGCAACTCGCAAGTACCTTTCGGCACTATTTTTAGTATGTGTAAATACTCTACCGTAGCCAATGAAGTGGGGTCAGTCACTTCACTACATTCGATATGATCTTGTGCTTCTCCTTTGTAAGGGAATCTTCCCATAGAAAAATTGAAATAAATGGATTTTTCTCCCTATCACAAGATGTTGTTATTTGTTTGCAACTTGGGAAAGTCAACTCACTTTCCTATTCCAAATTCCTACAACTTGATCTACTACAGGTGGAAAAGAGCCCTAAGAAATAAAACTTTTAAATTGTTTTTATTACCATTGATTTTAAGAGTTTTTATTTACTCAAAGGTAATGGACATGAAACTTTGTTGGAATTGTGACTTGACACAAATCCTAATGCAATAGAAAATGAAAATGATATATTTTTGTTTCAATGAATTTCTAACTGAAGTAAGGAAAGAGTCTTCCAATTTTTAACGAAAATGTAAAAAAATATAAATCCCAATATATGTTGGGTTGTGTTATATTCTTTTCATGACTAGCCTACATAGTTAACAGAGGGGGTAGAGGGGGGGCGGAGGCCCTCCTTCATTGCACCGATTGCATAGCGGGGAGGTCACGAGGGGGGCGGCAGGCCCCCCTATATGGGGGGTTTGAGGGGGGCGATTAGCCCCCCCTCTATAGGGTCCGAGGCAGCACCCCAGGGAAAAAAATTTGGGACCATATATTAGGTTAGGCGGACCTACCTATGGTTTTATGCATGGTTTTCGCACATGGTTTGGACATGATGGTTTTCAGTCCATGGTATTGGATGCTTCAGCATGTATAAATATGTATTGTAACATTGAAAGGAACATAATGAAAAATCAAGTTGGTAGTTCCGGTTTTGGGATCTAGGGGACAAAATTTGTGTATATATGTTTTATGTGTTATGCTCTCGCTATTATTTATTTTCTATTTTTTAGAATTCGTATGTAGGTAATTTCTATACGGGGTAAAAACCTACATTTGGTATCAGAGTTGTTTTGGCTTCAAGGGGACGCCTTTGTTGCTGAGGGGTTTCGCTCGGGCCTATGGTAGACCCTGTTCCATGGGAGATTTGCAAGATCGATTCTAGTGGTGAAAGAAGATGGCAAGCAGTGGAAAGATAGAGATCAAGAAATTTAATGGTCATAGTTTTGAGTTGTGGAAACTCAATATGGAGGATATTTTGGTGGATAAAGATCATTGGATCATGGTAGATCTGGGTACTAAACCAATGGGAGTTTTTGATGAATAATGGAAGAAGTTGGATCGAAAGGAAAAGAGCACAATACGATTGTGTGTCTCAGATTCAGTATTGTTGAATGTATCAGGGGAAGCTACGGCTAAGGATTTGTGGGACAAGTTAGGGACTTTGTACCAATCTAAGTCTCTGGTGAATAAATTGTTCCTATGGAAAAAGATGTATAACCTAAGTTTGAAAGATGGAGACTCGGTGACAGAGCATATGAATGCATTTAATACTGTGGTAAGTTAGTTATTGTCTGTTGATATTAAAATTTTAGATGAAGATAAGTGCATTAGTTTGTTGTGTTCTCTACCAGATTCATGGGATAGTCTGGTTATTGCAATAGGTAGCAATGCAACTGCCTTGCAATTTGATGAAATAGTCTCATCCTTACTAACGGAGGAGATGAGATGGAAAAATATGGAGAGTTAGAATGGTAATGCCTTGTCTGTATGAGGACAATCCCAGAACAGAAACAAAAATAAGTCATTGAGTGGGAGATCTAAACTCCAGGAAAATCTATAGAGGTGGTTTGCTGGAAATGCGGAAAGGAAGGGCACTACAAAAGGGACTGTAAATCTAAAGCTCCTGATAAAGGAAAGGGATCTGATGACACTCCTTCTGCAGAAGTGAAACCACCTCAGATGAAGGTGGGGATGTGTATTTGGCTTCTTCAAGTACACATGTAGTTCATGAGGCATGGTTGATTGACTTAGGTGCATCCTTTCACTTCACTCCCCATAAAGAGTGGTTCTGCGAGTATGAGAAATCTGATGGTGGTGATGTATTCTTGGGGGATGATAGGAAGGATACAATCATTGGTTGCGGAAAAGTAAAGTTGAAGTTGCAAGGTGGAAGGGTTAGAACACTTCTAAGTGTTCTACATATTCCTGCATTAGCTAGAAATCTAATTTCTGTAACCAAGATGGATGATGCAGGTGTAAAAACAATGTACTAGTATTGATGCGGGGAGTTCGGATTGGAACTCTGTACAAGTTGCAAGGTAGCACTGTTATTGATGGGTGCAATAGTTCGGTGGTTCCTAAAAGTGGAGCAGAAAATCTAGTGGTCTCTGGAGGAAAGACCATGCTATGGCATCAAAGGCTTGGAAATATTGGAGAGAAGTGCCTTCAAATACTTCATGGTAAAGGTATGGTAGAAGGTATGACTAATAGCTCTCTGGATTTTGATTTTTGTTAAAATTGTGTATATGGGAAGCCGAATCGGATGAGTTTCCCCTCTGGTGGTAAGAGGGCGAAACAAATATTAGAGCTTGTGCATAGTGATGTGTTTGGACCCGTGAAGGTTCCATCACTGGGTAAGTCTGTGTACTATGTATCATTTATACTTCTCAAGGAATACATGGATATATTTCCTCAAGAAGAAATCTGAAGTCTTTGACAGGTTTACAATTTAAGGCTCTGGTGGAAAATCAGACAAAGAAGAAGATAAAGGTGCTGAGGATAGATAACGGTGGAGAGTTTTACAGCAAGGAATTTGAATAATTCTGTAAGAAGTGTGGTATAGCATGAAAAAAGAATACTCCATACACATTTGAGAAAAATGGAGTTGCAGAAAGAATGAATAAGACGTTGATGGAAAGGGTAAGAAGCATGCACAGTGGTGGTGGGTTAGGATAGGAATTATGGGCAGAGGCGGTAGAGATAGCATGTTACCTGGTCAATAGATCACCTTCATCAGCGTTAGAGGATAAGACTCCATAAGAGGTATGGACTGGTAAGAAACCCTCTCTTTCACATCTGAGGGTATTTGGATGTGATGCATATGTACATGTTCCAAAGGAGAAAAGAACAAAGTTGGATAGTAAATCTGAAAAGTGCATCTTTATTGGGTATAAGGATGGTTTAATGGGTTATAAGCTTTGGAACCTAGTAACAAGGAAGGTTGTGTATAGCTAAGATGTGGTGTTCAGAGAGGTGAAAAATGTTATTAAACATGAAATCCCATCAAAGGAACCTGAGAAGATAGAGTTTTAGCTAAAGGAGGAAGAATTAGACTCTACAGCAGAAGAGGAATCAGAAGTTGAAGAGCCACAAACTCCAGTTGTGAGAAGATCAGTTCGAGAAAGAAGACAGCCAGAAAGGTATATTCCATCTACTTTCTATTCAAATTTTGCTTTATCTATTACTGATTATGATACTAGAACTGTGAAGGAAGCAGTAGATTCAGATGACGGAAAACTCTGAAAAGAGGCCATGGTTGATGAAATGGCATCTTTGCACAAAAATGAGGGTTTGGATTTGTAGTTGCTGGCTAGAAGGAAACCCATTGGCAGTAAATGGGTGTTCAAGAAGAAGACAAATGAAGAAGGAAAGATGGAGAAATACAAAGCTCGATTGGTAGCAAAAGGTTATTCGCAGGTGTCGGGAATTGATTTTGGTGATATTTTTTCTCCTGTTGCCAAGGTAGCCTCTATTAGATTACTTTTATCTGTTGTTGCTGCTTTTGATTTTAAGGTAGAACATATGAATGTGAAGACATCATTTCTTCACAGGGATTTGGAAGAGGAGATCTACATGAAGCAACCTTAAGGCTTTGTGTGAAGGGTAAGAAAGAACTAGAATGCAAGTTAAAGAAGTCTTTGTATGGGTTAAAACAGTCACCAAGGATGTGGTATCAGAAATTTGATACATTTATACGAGGACTTGGCTTCACCAGAAGCAAAGCAGATCACTGTGTGTATTTTAAATTGATTGGTGATCATGTTATTTATCTGGTCTTGTATGTGGATGATATGTTGCTGGTTGGAAATGACAAAGAAATTATCCAGGATTTGAAGACCCAATTGTCCTCCAAATTCGACATGAGAGATTTTGGTGCTACAAACTATATTTTGGGCATGGAAATTAAAAGAGATCAGGAAAAGAGGAAGCTCTAGTTAAACCAAAGGAAGTATGTCAAGACAATACTATAGAGGTTTAATATCCAGGATAGTAAACTGGTGAAGGTTTCTATTCATGTTGGTGTAAAGTTATATGCTGAACAGTGTCCCAAGACACAAGAAGAGGAAGAGGACATGTCTGTGTTCCATATGCAAGTGCAATTGGTAGCCTAATGTATGCGATGGTTTGTACTAGACCAGACATTACACATGCAGTGGGAGTATTGAGCAGGTTTATGTCAAAACCAGGAAAGGAGAATTGGACAACAGTGAAGCAAGTTTTCAGGTATTTGTGTGGCACTAGTGATTATGGTTTGTGCTACCAAGGAAGACCAAGATTGGACAGAGTGTTGGATATTCATGGCTTTGTTGATGCAGACTGAGCTGGAGAACTAGATCAAAGAAAATCTACAAGTGGGTATGTGTTTAACCTATTTGAAGGTGTAGTCAGTTGGATGAGTAAGAAGCAATTTGTAGTGGCACTATCAACTACAGAGATAAAATACATGGCAGCCACTCATGCAAGCAAGGAAGCAATTTGGTTGCATAGATTGTGTTCAAGTATGGGGTTAGTACAAGTAGCTATAAGGATAGACTATGACAGACAAAGTGCAATTTTCTTGGCAAAGAACCCTGCTTATCATTCAAAGACAAAGCACATTGATGTTTAGTATCACTTTGTGAGGGATATGATAGAAGAAAAAAAGGTGTTGCTAGTAAAGGTGGACATTTTGAAGAATACTGCAGATGCATTGACAAAATATGTGAGCTCTGAGAAGTTCTCTTGGTGTAGAGAAACAATGGGTGTTTCAGGGGCTAGATAAATGACTAAGCTCTCTTGTGGGCTCCTGCAGAAAGAAAACAACAAGTGGGAGAATGTTGGGTTAACCAGGGGATTAGAGGGGACCAGAGCCCCCTCTTTGTTGTGTCGACTGTGCAGTAGGGGGGTCACAAGGGGGATGGTAGCCCCCCCTGTATGAGGGGTTTGAAGGGGGCAGTTAGCCCCCCTTTACGAGGTCCAGGGTAGCGCCTCGGGGAAAAATTTTTGGGACCCTATATTAGGTTAGGCGAACCTACCTGTGGTTTTGTGCATGGTTTTCGCACATGGTTTGGACTCGATGGTTTTTGGTCCATGTTATTGGATGCTTCAGCATGTATAAATATGTATTGTAACATTGAAAGGAACATAATGGAAAATCAAGCTGGTAGTCCCGGTTTGGGATCTAGGGGAAAATCTTTGTGTATATGTGTTTTATGTGTTATGCTCTTCCTATTGTTTATTTTCTGTGTTTTAGAATTCGTATGCAGGTAATTTCTATATGGGGTTAAAACCTACACTATAACCCTTTTCCTACAATGCAGATATCCAATTTTAAATTACCCGAATATGAAAATAACTTCAAGATTTTCACTTTTCCCAATAAGACAAAAAATCAAGAAATTTCTCTTACACATACAATCACTCGAACATTCGCAAAATGCAAAAAGAAATCAATGATCACTAAAATGATTTTTTCTCTAATTGAATACTATGAATTCACTTGTAGCAAAGAGTACAGTTCATAAACACTTCAGCAATGGAAGGATAATGACTTTTCATTTTGAAACTAACATAATAAGTATTTTTCACAAACAATACCCAATCTTGTAAAACATTGCTTTTCACACAAAAAACAATCTTTCGCAAAAGGGAAATCTAAACTCAAGACCTGATTTGACCAAAAGAATAAAGATAGACAATCAACAAAGCAAGGCCAACTCATCTCTCTTTTGATATATCGATGATTCACCATATGAGACTTTACCCTAATTTACAAAAATAGATAAACACAAGTAAATCTTCTCACAATACTCATCCAAACTGACAGACACTCAAAGAAGGTACAAACAAGTATAACTTAATAGGAAAAACCAAAAAGTTTGGACTTAATGAGGATAAAACTAAAATTTTAAAAAATTCTAGGTATGTGTGTAGGTCCTAGAGCAAACCAATGTGAATACACTCTGTCGATGAAAGAAAAGTGTAGATTTTTACTTGTAGATTCAGCAACTTATGTGATATGCTAAAACATAAGCCAAGAATCTACACTACTCTTTAGCGAAAACCAAGATTAATCGATGAAAACAATAAGAATAAAATGAAGAATTTCAATCGCACATAACACAATATTTTTCTGAGGAAAGCAACTACTCAAAACCCCGACTATCTATATTGCAATAAACAGAAGATATGAGAAGAAAATACAATGCTTGTTTGTTAGGATATTTCGACACATAGGAAATAGTTAAGTATAACTTGGTCTAGTATAGAGTTAGGTAAAGTGTGTTTCTTTACTATG